>UELX01001847.1:0-37662 GCA_900480035.1 Eupelmus urozonus
ATATAATGTGATGAAAAGAAATTGTATATACCTGTATTTTGACTTTGTGCAAATAAATAGTTATCTTATCTTATCTTGTAAACCAGAGTAAGTACATACATACTTAAGTCTTCGATATTCAATATTTAACTAGACAGTTTTTAATTTTTATTTTATACACATATATATGCAAAACATTTTTCCATAATACCATGCATATTTTAAAACTTTACATCGTTAAAAGATACCGTCAAAAATCGATTTTAGTACAATGTTAATCCAATAAAATACATAATTAAATAACGAGCAAACCAAGCAGACAAAAAACCTCTGCTAAACAAAACACCCAGCATCACCTAAATCCGCTCTATTCACAACTCTCGCAATAATTAAAAACCAAACAAAAAAAAATTAACCACACTCCAAACAAAAAGCAGCACTTACACACTGCTACCGATACACTCTCGACAAGCCCCGCAATTGTCGCTCGGCGGCAGCGGCGCCGAATATAAAAGGCATTACTCGGTATTAAAAAGCATCATCAAACTAATAGGCGAGCTTGCGCTCGCGCCGGAGCCGGAGCAGAGGGGGTATTACCTCGGCGAGTAATTAATTCGCGTCGGGTGGCCGAGAGGGAGTTTAGCTGCACGGCGCGCGACACCCGCCGTGAGCGCGATATTCCAATGCGGGACTGCCTGTGCCGGGGATCTATACACACGCACACTCACATAATCGCTCACACAACGGCGCTCTAATCCCAAGGCACTTTTGGCTCTCGCGTGCCCGAATAATGACTACCTTTTTTCATTTGAAGGAAGCTCGCGCGTGCGAAAGGGAAGTGTATACACAGAGAGAGAGAGAAAGATAGCAGCCAGGGCGCATTAGACAATATTACTTTTGGGATGCGTATAGTCTGCGTCGTGCGCGGCCCGACAATAAAAGCCCTTTCCTTCCTTCCGTCCTTGCGTCCCCCCCTCGCGCGCGCTTCTCTTTTTCTTCTCGCGCGCGCGCCTTCAATTCCTTCGTTCCGACGTAATTCAATGCTATACACAGCGAGGCTGGCTTCCCCGCGGGGTGCTCCGCCGCCGCGCGCTATTTACAAAGTAATAATGTACTCGCACTTGTTTTTGTAGTCGCGGAAACAACTGATTCTCCAGCGCGCGAGCGAGAGATGACTCTCTTGTTGTGTCGTTCGCTTCTTTTTTTTCCTCTCTTCTGGCTGTCGGTGCGCGCTCTTTCCTGAGACGCCGTCTTCGAGACAGACGGCCTTATTTAAGGGCCATTTTGCCTCGAGCACTTTTCTCTATTTGGCTGATGTTCTCGGCGGCTTCTGACGCGGATGGAGAATCATTCCTTGTCACGTGTAATGGTGTAATTGAAGAAACGTTTCTCGTTTTGTTGGGTTGCGGATTGGACCAGGATTTATCCGACGGGTTTTTAACGATTCGTTAATGTAACTATATGAGTTCATGAAAAATTCAATTATTTATATGCCTGAAAGTGCTTCTGTATCGATGACAAAGATCAAGCCTACCTACCCACTTTCAAAATGAACACAATAATCGACATTAACGCGCATTAGCGTAATGCGAAAAGCTCCTAAACCGAAACGCTCGGCGCTCGCGCTTAATAAGAAAAATGGAATCGGAATAATGGCCGAACGGCATAAAGAAGCCTGAAAATGACGACGAGGCTTGATTTCTAATTCATTAGCGGCGCGGAGCCTGTGTATCGAAATAATTTCCCCGGACAGCTTGACAGCATCTGGGGAGCAAGGAGCGAGAGAAAGGGAATAGGTATTCGAGAAGAGGCGAGAGGCGCGCGAGGCGAGAGGTAGAAAAAGAAAGAGGAAAGCTCACGTGGGCGTGCGACGCTCACGGAGGTGTCAGTCATTAGCTGATTGGCTTGCTTATATAGACAAGCTCGGACAGCCTTCGCACGATATCATGCGCAAGTTCGTTCAACTTGAGCTTATCTTTTACGCTGGGAATTGATTTGCGCTAGTTGCTTTTGTTACAGTAAACTGAAGACAATTCGTAAATGGACCTTGGTAGCTGGCTGTTCGTAGGTGTGCGAGTTTCATCATCTTGTAAAGTGGTAAAAAATACATGTATCTTTTATTTTTCATCAATAAAGTCGAGAGCTCTCGAAAAAAAAATCCCTTCCTTTATTTTCTATATTAAATTTGCCGTCCAGGAAATCGAATCACGAATTGTTATCGATATAACTCGCGGCGCGCAATAGTCGATAAAATAATTCGCAAATTGCTGTAACAGGCGGTAGGGGCAATCAATAAAGCTTAAATTACACACACACAGACACAGACACAGGCACACGTACACACAGCAGGGGTTCGAAGCGCTGGGGAGAGGAAAAAAAAGGAGAGAAGAGAGGATAGGAAGCCGGTCATGCTCAGATAAAATTGAAGCACGTAGCGGCTCGATACGTTATAGGAATACATTTTATGAACTGAATAAAGTATCGCAATGCCGGCCGGCGTAATGCCCCGACCGTTTACCTTGAGTTATTGCCCGGTATTGCCGAGAATTGGCCACGAATCGAGCCTTTAAATTTGACGGAGGTGGTCGGCGCGCGCGCGCGCGCAAGCGTCCGAATAATTCTCCTTGTGCGAGCGCGCCCGCGGGGCTTGCAAGCTCGGCCCTAGCTTATGCAGCTCGATCGATCGATCAGAATCAACAGACGCACTGGTAATGGCTCTTTTTTTATCTAGCGTCTCGCGTGTGCATGTTTGTTCGGTTTGTGTGTACTCGAGATTTATTGTCAGTTCTAAAATATTCTGTTAGTAAGCATGGGAAAAAATGAAATTTTGTAGTACCCGTGGATGTCAGTGCCAATAAAAAATAATTTTAAAAACGAAAAACAGTAAATAGTAATTTTTACATAAAATTTTGTAAAACAAACTGATTTTTTTTTTAATTATAACTGTATACTATATTTATTCAATTAATTTAATTAATATTTGTTTATTTGTCCAGGGAACTTTACGTCCAAATAATTGTGAGCTATACGATTTTATTAAAACTGTTGTATCATAATATATTTACACTTAAATGTGCAGTAATAAATGAATCAATAACCTACCTATCCAATTTTTGAGAATTTATTTTTCCAATCAAATTGTTGCATTCCCCGCTAAAACGATTTTCAGGACTGTCGTTTCAAAAGAAAACTTCAAAACTTTCGACAACCCTTAAAACACATACACCAAAAACGACATTCCCCTAACCACCCTACTTGAGTCATCCACACCAATCACCAAGATTCGCGCAAAAAGATGAAAAAAAAAAAGGAATCAATCCCCTCTCAACACCCACAGACATCAGCAGCCGCAGCAGGAGTAGCACAGCCAAGCAAAAAGCAATATGTTAATCAAAGGCGGAGCGATAACCCGGGCCATATACGATTCACTCGCTCTCCCCCTCAGCGGGACGTCGCCGTCGCAAAGTGCTTTAATACAATACACGAGCATGAGGCGTTGTTCGAGACACATAGAGAAGGGGGATGCTGCTGTATATACGGGATATCGGTCCGCGCGCGCCAGTAAGTGGATTACCAGTCTGGTTGCTCGGCCGGATTTCCTCTTACATTCGAGTCATCTACTTTCCTCCTTCCACACAGCCAGCCGCCCACCCCCACGTATACACGCTGTATCTCGGCTGTGCGCCGCCTGCCTTCTTATACACACGCCGCCGCGAGTCCAGAGGTGAGGGGAGGGTAATGCACATCGATCGATCTTTCGGGCGCGCGCGAGCTTGCGGGGCTATATCGAGCTTTTACCCACATTGCGTTTATTAAAATTTCAGCTTGCTTTTTGCTCTCTGTCGCTCTTATTTGCGCGAGCGGGAGATGGCTTAGGGGCTGTTAGATTAAGGCGTCATGTTTATTTGAGCAGCTTGCTCTCTGATATTTTTAAAGCGATTTAATTGATTGTTTATTGAGAATTTTGATGGAGCCTTTAATTGATTAGCTTACGGCCTCGTCTATAATGGATGATGATGTTTTGTTGACTGCTTTTAGCGTTTGGAGGATTCGGTAATACGTCGATAGCTAGTATAGTAAAAACGCTAATGCATCAACCGCGAGTCTTCTAAATTATTTCTTTGCCCGAGTGTAGACACTCTATATAATCGCTCCGTTATTCAATTTAAAGCAAAATCCAGAATAACAATTCAAGTAAAAACTGTAAATCGCAAAACCAAAATTGGAGAACAGCCCGGGACCTCAAAAACATTTGTACCCCATCAAAAAATTCCGGATCCCGGAACCGCTTGATACACCCAAGAAAAGGAATGTAACGGCGCAAGCTCGACGGGCATAATTGAATTTTCGTGGGCGGCGTCCGTTTTTGCGAGCCTCGACAACCGGTCGGCTCTCACTTTCTCCCGCGTCCATCTGCATCGACTGCTCTTTTTAACCGGCAGCTTTTCAAGCGCCGCCCCGGCATAAAGGCCTAAAACAACATTTACCAATTTCCCCCTCCCGCCATAGAGAGAGAGAAAGCGCGCTGAAAGACCGCGCGTACTGCGAATTAATTAGATTTTCTTTTTGCGAGCGCGGTCTGCGCCAGCCCCGCTACTTGCCCGCGTCTGCTCTTATATAGTAATGCGTCCGCTAACCGGCCGCGCGTTAGCTTGACCCTGCGTCGATTCTCTTTCATCCCTTATTTTTAATTATTTCTGCAAACGCGGCCCCTCTCATTTGCTCGCGGCGCCCAGACAAATCAAAACACAAACGGGCGAGCTCCTCGGCCATGGCAGATCGACGCCATCACATATGTAGAGCTGAAGGGTTCTGGGTTAGATGTTGGCAACGGGGGTAGTTGTGCTGGTGGAAATTCCAAATGGAAGGGTAACATGATTTTTCGACATTAATCACAGTAAAAAATTTTGTAGCAAAATTACTACGCTGAAAGTATGTAATCAATCCAACATACTTCGAAAGTACTAAAATTGCTTAGAGAAATGTTAATTTGCTATCATTAGGGGGTAAAATTACTATAAGAATGGTATTTTTCCGTGATGATAAATATTAGAGTTATGTTTACTACAAGGGTAGTACTTTTGGTATTGAAGTTGGCACTATTGCTATTAGAGTAGCACTTTCAGACACATGTGGAAGTATTTTACTACTTTTAATAGTAATTTTACTTCTTTTAAATGGTAAATTTACACTACCCATACTATTTTTACTATCAGAGTAGTAATGTTGATGCGAAAAATTACTATGGTTTGATAGCGAATTTACTACTTCGGACATATGTAATAAATCCGACATATTTCCAGAGTAGTTAATTTACTACAATAAAAGTTATTTTACTATTTTGGTATTAATATTGCCATGTCAGAAGTCGTACACCGCTTGTAAATTTACTTTTGTGACAGTAATTTTACGGTCAAAACTTTTTACAGCGAGAGAGCTTGATTATGCGGAAAATTTCGAGTGTGTTTGATCTCTGTCGATCGGGCGCGCTGTCTGCGAGGCAAAATATGACGTTTTGGCTTTGCCGGTGTTTATTTGTTGATGTGAGGAAGTAGAGAGGTTGGACCTGCTGTTTTTGATTACTTTTAGATGCTTAAAGGCGGGTTGAAAAATAATGTTAATGCGAAAATATTTCAAGCGTATCAACTTTCGTTTGCATCGTTAAAAAACACTGCCGACTGCATTAGCATGTTTTTGTTGTATTTTAAATAAAATTCAGTACATATTTTATAATATCATAATTTTATAATTGTGACAGAAATATTTCGAATTTTTTTATTGTAAATAATAATACATTATTATGTACTTAATCTCAAATCGGAGAATTTTCGCTGGTATCGTAAACTAACCAAGCTTTCACTAAAATCATAACAATTGTTTTTTGGAAATTTAGGGAATTATAAGAATTACACGAAAAGTAAATTTGTAAAATACAATATATTTACTTCTTATATACACATTATCAGTCAATTTAAAAAACTAATCCTAACTTAAATATTAATAAATATTAATAGTATTACTATAGTAAGAAATATCAACCAAAAATTCTGAATATTTTTTTATGATTTTTTTAAGAGATAATAATTTAAATTAATTAAAAATTTGATTCTCACCACAAAATAAATCACGACTTGATTCTTACCGTGGCAAAGAAAATCAAGATTCAAAAAAATTAATTTTTCAAAAAAGTAATATTTCTAAAATCTATAAGGAAATTGAAAAATAGATAAAATATGGGTATTTCAGGTCACAGAATACAATAAATTGAAATTATTCATTAATGAAACTGACTACATTCTCTCCTTGAATTAAAATATTGTTCGTGTTTATAGAAATTATGATACCCCAGTAAAAAAGAAGTTAACTTTTAGAGACCTTTAAATCTATTTTTTGTACACAAGAGCGCTAAAAGACCACTTTTTGTTTACGGAGACATTATATTAATAGTATTCTTATTTTACAATTAGTAACATTTTTTTTGGAAACATGTTAGTTTTTGCCAGAAGAATTGAATCGTGCTTTTCTTGTTGAGAAAAATTGAATTATGTTAATTTTCGCGATCTATATCAATGGAATATCTTTCATAAGAAATTTGAAATATGCTAGTTTAAAAAAGTACGTCGCCACGTAGTTATAAGTAAAATGAAGTGATAGTACAGTTTTGTATACAGTGATCTATTACATATTTGATGATATTTGAGTTTAATTTTATATATAATTTTATGTGTAAATTTAAATAAATGTACCATACCAAGTTTCAAATCATTTTATTTGCTACTTCAAAATATGATGCTAGTCAAAAATAATATTTTTTTTAAGATTTTTTAACTTATTATCAAAAGCAAAGCATTAAATGATTTGTAATTTTGTAGAAAGATTTGATCAAGATTTACTATCCCTATCCGAAATTGCAACTGTTAATGTGTAAGCAAAATATAGTAATATGCACACACTCGCAATTTTTAAAACGAGTAAATAAAGGCTCTCAAAACTCCAATATATCAATACATGAAGAAAACACACTAAAAAGAAAATTTTTAACAACCTAAAGCTTTCTCTTTCAAAAAGCAAAAATTAATTCCGACCGGCCGTTAGGTAAAAGCGGTAAATCGTTCGCTCTTTAAAATTATCCCGGCGATATGTAAAAATAATGAAAACATTACATCGAATCGCATACATAATTGTCGGACATTTATTGATTCGAATTTGCAGAGCGGGCCCTTTTTATCATCGCCCGCCTACCTGCCTTCCGCAGCTGTAGTGGGAAGCTGTGCTTAAAAACACATGCGCGCGACACATTGATCACGAGATAAAACGAAAAAAAATTGCATTTTTTTTAATAATCTATCCACTCGAGCGTTTTGCCCCGTAATAAAGGACGAGTGCGCATGGGCTTGCGGGGGTGGGGGGAGGGGGAAGGGACGTGCAGTCCGCGCGCGAGCGCATAAAAGAGCGGGATACACATATGGAAAATCAGATACGCCGGTGCATAAAACATGAGGTCCAGAATAAAATGAAAATCCGAATGAAAATAACGAAATGAAAGAGTGTCTGAGGGATGAGAGAGTGGCTGGGGAGGCGGAGGGGGAGGGAGAGAGAGAGGGAGAGTTAGAGCCGGAAAAACGCGAAAGAAAAACGAGGTACGCCTGCCGCCGTGTTAGGGGATGGAAAATCTAGAAAATAGTCAAAAATTACAAGCAGGGAGATAGAAAAATTTGATGGCCCGAGATAGGTGTAATAGGAGAAAAAAGAGCCGAGCCACGCCGCGCGCGAAAAGAGAGAGGAGTGAAAATGTTTCCGTAGAAAATAGCGCACTTGGGCTAGATTGAACCCATACTTTATTCGCATTAAAATCTTTAGCGATCAATTTCTCGCTCCCTTTATTCAAAATATGAAACGCGTTTGTTTGAAGTTCCTTTTTTCTTTTTCATTTCGTATATTGAATTCTGTAATTTTAAAATTGAAAAATACTGTCGAATGTAACAGGATGTATAATATATGAAATAAGGTTCAAAAGAGAAATATTATTGCGCTACACTACCAATTTTAAAATTAAATAATAATAATAATTTTACATTCGCGTTTTGATTAAAATTAAGTGTATTTAAAGCTTTTGTAAACAGTTTCAAAAATGTGTGCTTTTATCTTATGCGTTTATTTAAAATTAAAATATGTATTAAATATGCACGAATGAGTTTAACATACATATACAAAAGTAAATCAACATTTGCATGTAATAATAATAAATAATAAATTCTAAGTATAATTTCGAAACTCATATTAAGCCCATTTTAAACCGCTCAACCAGCACGCATAAACCGCGCAAAATTCAACTTCCTCCTCCCCCCAAAAAAAAACAATAGACAATCCTTAATTTAATATCGAACGCAGCGCTTCTCACTAAAACGTTTTTCTCTCCTAAACTAAATCAGGAAAAAAACAGCGGAAGACCAGAAGGCTGGCTCTCAGTGCGTATACCTAGCGCACGAAGTGAAAAAAACGGAGCGAAAAATTCGATTTTCAGTGAAAAAATACGAGGCCAAAACCTTCGTTCGCACATGTCGGCGTAAAATAAAGTAGCGCGCTGGCGTGGCTCGGGGAAATCCATCGCTCAGGAATGCAAATCGTCGATGCACCGGGCTCCCTCAGCCGCACACTAGCTCACATATATATCTACGTACATATAAAGCGCGGAGCTCTCGGCGCGACGGAGCCTGGCCAAAAACTTTACGGCACCGGTGCGACGAAGAAATTAAAAATATTTTTACAGTTCCGCGGCCGAGCGGACTGTAAAAGCCGGCTTGGTATATAGCCGGCGAAATTTCGATCGATATATGCATATAGCCGATCGAACAAAGAAGAGCGCCCGACTGTCTTTTTCGGCTAGCTCCAGATTTACGAGATACTCTGCGGTAAACCTCATCGCTCGGCGCTCTCTTCTCGAATTTTTACTTCCTTTTCGGCTGCTCCTCGCCGCGCTCTCGATGTATATACGCTCGTTTTCACCGAAAGCTCGACTCACTTTTTTCTCTCTCTTTCTCTTCCCACTTCTTCCCTTATCGCCGGGCGCGACGAGCGTATAACAATACTGGCTTCGCTTTAAACGCAAGCTGTATACGTATAGATGTGTGACTAAACTCGGGCTCGCGCGAACCATTCGGAAATAAATTTTTATGACGACTCGTAAACTATTACTTTTCTGCGCGCGAGCGAGAGAGAGAGAGAGAGAGAGACAAGGCAGTTTTATCGGTTCCTTAGACGCCGGATATTATATGCGTTCCGCTCGTAGGAGTATTGCGGTTTGACAGTGTGTTTTTCTATGGATAACCGCGATACTGATTCTCCGTGTCGCTGGTTACCTCGGCATTCTCAGACGGCTGTTGCTTGAGCACTCGGGGATTTATTTTTATGGGTGGATAAAATTTTAAAATGTAAATTATGTGCGTTTTAGGCTATAATACTTGTTATATTGGCTAGTCTTACCGGATCGTGACTTTATCTACTTACCTAAATCAAATTTCTTTTGTGTTTGGTAATTTCTTCGGTTTTTAAACGATGATATAATTATAAGATAATAAAACAACAAATAATAATATATTTACTTATGAGTAAAATAACATTTTAAAAGAAAATCGCTACACTACTACACTTTGATCATATACATTAAATAACCTTAGGCAGCTTCTAATAACACATAATTCATAATTTTTACGATTCTCTCAAACTAATCTAAAATTACAATCGACAAACCATTACGCAACAATAAAAACATCCTCCAATCCTCGGTACACCGGCGCATCCTACATCTACGCAAGCAGCAAGAAAAGCACGAATCTGTACATATCTGCATATTCGCAACATGCCCTCACGGAGCGATTCGCACGTATGCTTCGGGATTCGCGCACACACTATATCCGCGCCGCGAGCTGAAGAAAAGGGTGAGGGAAACAGGGGGGGGGGGCTACAACAGGCTGTCTTGTCAATTACGGGCCAGCCCAGGAGTGCCTCCTCGTCACAATCACTGTCAATTGCGGCTTCAATTTTAACGAGCGCCTACCATCGTCGTTCGCTCGCTCGCGCGCCCGCCTCTGCCTATATACGTATAAACGCATAAAGTCGCGAATTTCGCGTAATACTGCTTTCGGCTGTATGCGCCGCTGTTTTTCTTTCTCTTTTCCGCTGTATATATCGTTCCTCGATGACTTTTGCTCGCGAGCAGGGCTGAAGCTTCGGGAAGTTGGCGAGCGCGGATCTGGGGGAGCGCAGGATGTATAACGAGTTGAAATTTTGAGGTTTTATATAATGATTGTGAATTCGTGGAGGTGGGATGGTTATTGTGGCGGAGTCAAAAGTACATGATAGTTTTTTTGGGAATTCTTTTGTAAATATTTTCAGGCGACGTATTCGTTACTACAGCAGTATTCAGTAATTATTATTATTACAATTTTTTTCAACGATGATTTTGACAATGATAATTTTTACAGAATTCATTTTAAATAAGTGACGAGTAATCAAACGATCAAAAAACACTTATAACGACGCACAGTCAAATTAACACCGTCTCAAATCGCTAATACATATAATTGTTTAGAAAAGCCGGAAAAGGTAATAAACAAATTTAATCACCTTAACCAGATTTCAAATTCCCCGCTCGGCGTAATTAAGAAAAATCCGATTATAAATGAGTACGCAGAGCGAGTGCGTGGCGCTCAGTCGTAAAGTGCCATTTATCACTCACGCCTAACTTTCTAAATATATATTAGCCGATCGCTCGCTCCGCGGGCCTGGACTAAAGAGAAGAAATGGCCCCGGGATTTCCGGGGGACGGAAGCTGCGGGGAGAAATCATACTACAAGGATATTTCTCGCTGCCGCTTTATATAAAGGTGTTCCGGGGGAATTGCCGGCCGCTTGCGCCTGCTGCAGCGCGACACTGCGCGCTCATTCGTGTATACTTTTGCAGCCTTATCGTAGCCGGCAATACGTCATCCGCCCCATAAAAATGTAATAGCCCCTTAAATAACCATGCGTGCACCATATTTATGTCGCGCTCTCTTCCGCTCCTTGCCGAGACACCCTCCCCAGCCCCCCTTTTTTTCCCTTTTCTATACGTTTTAGTGTGTATGTGTATACACGCGTAAGCCGACGAGTCTTCCAGCGGTTCTTGTGGTCGGTGTGTATGTGGGTATGTGCAGGGAGTGTGTCTATACGTCGCTCGCGCTTGAGATTGATAACGACTGTCTAAATAATATTTCGAATTGCTTCTTGGAGGTCTTAATGATGCTCTATGCCGGTTTCTTCTGTGATGCATTTATCTTGAAGCTCGTAAATTGTCGCTGTGTGCGTGTTTACGAATCTCTGTATAAATTACAAAGCCGTGCTGGATTTTGCTTATTTTAAGTAAACATCTTTATATAAACTAGAAAATCGTATATTAAAATTCGCTTATTTTAAATTAACAAATAAAATTTCTACAAAAGTAAAAACATAACCAGTACTCGCAAATGACACTGAAAATCATACGCGTAACAACGATTCGATACTGAATCAGCGCAGACGCGGAAGCAAGCTTCAACTATCAGGATAAATCATCCATCGCATCCGTCTAAACGCGCCAGTAATTAACAAGATATTCACCGCAAAGTCCCGGCAAAAATCATCTCGTCGGCTCGCTTTCCGGCAGTCGCACATAATTTTCTATTTTACAATTAATCCCGATGAGCGAGACAGCCGATGGACAGGCAGCACGCGCTGCGGATAATCATCGACGAGTGAAAGCGTGACCAAGTCATGCGCGAAGCCACTTTCGAGGTCAGATTTATGCGCGCGCGTATGTACATATATGTATATATAAAGCCGACTGCGTGCGCCGACATATAGAAATCGCGCTCGCGTGTTTGGTCTATACGCGTCGAAGTGCGAATGAATAGAGTCGGCGCTTCTCGTTAGGGAGCTCACTTATGCAAATCGGCTATTTGCTTTTTCCAGCGCTGGAAAATAATGCGCCGGTAATCGGGGATCGCTCACTCTGGCCGCTCTCGCATAAATTTCGTCCTTTTGTACAGCTAATGCAAATTGGCGCGCGCGTGAGCAAGCGGTTAATGGCGAGAGAGAGAAAAAGAGAGAGAGAGCGAGGTATTTTAACGATTCGCAGAAACACGATTCGAGGCTACTGGCCCGCGCTCTTTGCTTATCGGCGAGTAGCTTATGTATACGCGTGTCGCGTGAATAATTGCCGCGAGAGAGGCCGTGTAGAATCGAGAGCATTGTTGTGTAGGTAATAGAGCGAAGGCGACAAGGGAACAAGTGTTTTATTCCTCTTTCTCCGGGAGCGCGCGGCTTTTCTAAGTTTCTATGACGACTTTTTTAACGTTAAACGGACTCACAATGGGCCTCGCTCTCTTTTTCTCTGTGTCTACGAGTGGCGAGCGTAAAAAAGAAGGAAAGTAGAAAGAGCAAAGGTGGCTTTACGAGGGAGCGTAAGTGAGCGAATTGCTGATGTGAGGCTTATCGTCGTGATGTTCGAGGCTCTCCTCCTCGGGATGGAACAATGCGTCGTTCAGGCGCCTCAGCTTCTTAAGGAATATTGACAGTAAGCTGGACTTTGTGTCTTTGGCTGGCGGCTGATAAAGGACGATTTGCTGTCGTAAAGGAACCTGAAGTAAAATGCCCGGAGCTTTAGCTTCTTTAAACGCGTGATCCTTCTCTAGTGAAAACAACGGACACACATATCAAGAGAAAGACCTACTTTTTTTACTGCTAACTCCTATTTAGGGCTTGCGCTATATCGAATGATCAACTCTTTCTCTTTTACGTCTTTGCCCTTTTCTTTATGTTACAAAAGTCTATTTATATGATTGCTTTTATTGTTTAATCCCCTTGAAATTGTTCACTGACAAAAATCGTTTCTCAACAGCTCAATGTTTATACTATATGTCAGTCACATCATTATGACACATCATTTTTGAAATAATTTATCATTAAACATGTTACGCCGTCCTAAACACTAAGAAAAATAATTAATTGATTTAATGACATATTTTTCAGTGAAATAATTCATTTAAATAATAAATTGATTCAATTTCATATTTAATTGAATAAATTTATTATTTGAATAAATTATTTCATTGAAAAATATTTCATTAAATTAATTAATTTTTTTTCTCAGTAAACCTACAGTTAGAGGAATACTGTTAAGGGACTAACATAGACTTTTGTTTAATCGGTATTAGCATTATTCATAATAATTAATTGTTAATACATAGTTTCAAACATTCACGAGTTTACACAAAGTCAATGTTATTATTTTTTGTTCGAATCAGGATTAAAATCCTTTCAAAGTTCTCCCTAGAAGAATTTAAATTTCTCGCTAGAGATATTTAGGGGAAAAGTTGTTATGTCACATTTATTATTTTTCTTCTACATTTTTAAATGAAATAATTTCAATATTAATCCGAATAGTAGATAATAACATTGTGTTTGTATACCAATTCAAAAATTAATCATTATCAATAACGCTAATACCGATAAATCAAGAGTCGGTGCTATACTGCTCCCTTTAAATTAATTAATTTTTAAAAATATTCAATTCAATTCAAATTAATTTTTTTTTTAATTAAAATAATCACTTCATTAGTAAAAAAATTCAAGCTTCGAGAAACGAGTACTATTAATGTATAATTTTTTAAATCTCTTATAATTAAAAAAATAAAATAAAAAATAATTTATTGAATAATTAAATAGTTTATTAACATACATTTTTTAATAAAATCATAACTCACATAATCTCTAAAATCTTTAAAAAATGATACATCTTCTCAATCCTACTTAACTTTAAAACCATCCTATAAAAACGCTTAAACCGATCGATCATTCGAAACGACACAAGCCACTAATCAAACCTATCTACGTCATCAGAAAACAAAACAACTCACCTAGAATCTCATTATTATCCCAGGCGTTGGGCCAGGACTTCTGAAGCGGCGGCGAATCGGGCCAAGCTTCCGGAATCGACGAAGCCCAGGGATCCGGCTGCGACGAGGGAATAAAAACTTCCGCGTCGTGAATCTTGCCGTTGTCCGGCCAGCCCGACGATCTGTATTGATGATCGTAGGGGCTGCAAAAATAAAAATCACGACTGACATTGATTGCAATTCCACGGCTAACGGTACACCTGCAGCCTTGTATGTATTACTTACCTGTGCAGCGCGGACAAGTCGATTTCTATCTTTGGCGGTGGCGCTGGTTTCGGCAGGATCAGCGGCACCGGATAGTAGTGCATGTGATAATGATGAATCGGCTTTTGCTGTTTATGACCGCCTAACGTCTCGAGGAAGCTCATCAGCGCTCTCTTGGGGCTTCAACAGGACAAATTGTTTTTAGATTGCAGGCTTTATTGCGGTTTACGAGTGATTTTATCGCCTGTTAGCGCGACTCTTGGTTGAGGGGGGCCCCCGATTGAGGACTGCTAATGTTGGCTTTCAAATATCGTTTGTTTGGACTTTCACGTTTATTGGAGAAATGTTGGGTTGGTACAAATTGCACAGCGAATCATTTTAGTATTTAGTAAGAAAGAATTTTTTTATAAGTTTTAATTTTATAATGGTTACGTTAAATTTGAAAGCCCTGAAGATAATCTAGGAATTTAGCATAATAAGAACGTGAAAACGTTGTAAAATTAAATTCGTCCATTATATAAGAAACAATTAGACACAATTTTCAAAAGTGCTTTGTGTAGATAAAAGAATTAGTGGAGTAGTAGAGTTGACCTCTTTACTCAAAGAAAAATGCGTCCGCTAAAATTTTAAAATGTTACTTCTTCTAATGGAATAGTAGAAGTATTCCAAAAATTAATTTATAAATTCATTCAACAAAATGAATTTTTCAGTAAAAACATAATAAAAATTTTAACGATTAATTTTTGCAATTAAGCTTGCAAATTGTTTAAATTATTAAAAGTAGCTTTTAAAATATTTCGTTTTAAGGTTTAGAATATTCAGTATTAATATTTGACATAACACAGTTCCTTAGCAAAGCAACAATCGTCCCAATCTGCAGCAACGACTTTTTTATTATTAATAGAAATTCATATCTCCGCCAGGGTATTACGCCCTTAAATATTCACCAACATTGAAACGAATCGAAGTATGAATTAAAGTGTCGCGAATGACACCTATCCACAGAAAAGCTCGATATATATAATAAAATCACATCACCGCGGCTTACGAGCGTATTTAAAACAATCCTCGAAAAAAAAACTCAGTCTGGCATCCGATTCCATACGTCAAACGCCATAAAAAGTTCAAGCCCTTGACTCCGCAACCAGCCGAAATCCCAGCCATCCGTTATTCAGCTAAAAGTATTAACATTTTACGTCAGCGCCGAGATTGCAGACTGCAAAAGGAAGAACGGGCCGAGCGCGTGCGCGTGTGTTTCGAGGGATATTAACGTAGAGCGGAATATGCGGGGGTGTCGAGTGTATGTGTATATATTTTATCCCTCTCTCGTGGCGATATAGAGCGAGAGAGAGTGATTTAATCCTTCGATAAATGGCGTGGTAAACCGGCGAGCCTGTTCGAAAATTAATTCGCCATTAGCAGCAACAAAATCGGCGCCCCTCCAGGCCCGAGCTTCGGCATATGTAGAACAAATAATGTATAATCCGGCCGAACATAATTCCCGGCCAATTATGAAGCGTGGTTTGTTGGCGTCAGCCGTACGCGCATAAGTTCCTGCCTTAATATATATTTATAATCGTGTGCTTGTAGAACTCACGGGTCATTATGCGTAGACTCGGAGCACTTTATTTTCTTGTTCCGAAAATTTTAGTGGACGGTGTTGAAAGATTTGGATTCTTGATGAGTTTTTTAAGATTATTTTGATTGCTCGTTTGTTATAAGGAAGCTGTGTTTATCTGACTGCTTGAAATGTTGATCATATAGGATTGCACTTACATTTTTTTGAATACGGAGCAAAATTCGGATTTGTTAGGCTCTAAGTACTTATTTTCAATGGACTGTTTCAAAATTTATCTTCCTATTAGCTTGAAAAAGTTCTTAGGTTTTCTTTAAATATTGTAAAAGTAATTCCTGTAGTTTGAATCCCATACAAATAATACCTCAAAAAAAATCGGGAACATTTTTTTTTTCAAATGAAGTATTTTAAAATGGAGAGGGTTTAACTTGAAAGGTTAAAATAACTATTTTTATACTGAAATTTAAAATTAAGGAATTGAATATCAATTTTATGTAAAAATAAGAAGACTATAGTCTATTTAAACTAAATTTTAATTATCATCATGTTAAAATACTTGCCAACGTTGATTAAAACAAAATTTATATTCAATTTGGTTTACAAAAAACATTAAAAAATCAGTATACTAATCTTATCAAATTAGAACAGAATAATTTAACCAACCATTAAAATCAGCACTTCACATTGTTTAGAAATAAACCATAGCATTTAGAATCGTGCACTAAAACTGGCCCAACTATAACACACGCACGCTCCCTTAATACGGCTTACGCGTACACTCAGATGTGGTTAATTTATCGGTATTATTCACGCTCCAAGAAATGTATACGCGTCCGTCCATAGTTCAATTTTCCATCGGAGAATCGCACATGGGCCAATGTTTCTTATGCGAAAGCGTTGTTATTTCAGGGTATATTCAATGTGCAGCATGGCGCGCGCATAACTCGTGAAATTTATCACGATGAGAGCTTCCTAATTTAACTATTGGCGTAATCTCAGTTATTATGCAAATCCTAGCCTATATACGCGAGATTACATTGTATTAATTGCGTTATTACGTTTGTGAATTTATGTATTATTATAATTATGCATCTATGTATTTTCATTAAAATAATAAATTCCATTTTGAATTTCATTTGAAAGAGTTCCTCAAATTTAAATTGGTTCTATTATTCTGCCGACAATAGATTGATAAAATATATGAACACTTTAGTCCGATTTGCCAAGCCCCTTATGTTATGCAGTTAAATTTAAAAATAAGATAATACTCACAATTGAAAGAATATACCCTCCGACGAGTCACTAAAAACTAGAAGAACCAGAACGCACAGAAGCTGGAAAAATAACGAAAAAAATCGGTATTCTTATTATAATCACTCAAAACAATGAACTAATCTCAAGTCTAAAATCACAGCACTCTAATCAGCCTCTAATAATCTATACAAAGGATAGCGTATCTAAAGTGAACCATAAAGAGAACAAGAGAGACAGATAGATAGATCAATAGAGAGAATGGTTGCTTTATTACACTCGGCCGGCAACATATCTTCATGTTGACGCTGTCGATGTCCAGGAGGTCAATGACGACGGCGACGGTGGCGGCAACGGCGTTGCCCCAGTTCTCGGAGGAGCGTGTAACGGCCACGTGAAATGCATAACAAACTGAGAATCGCCAGGAGACAGGATCGCCTTATAACCACTCGCTCTCTCCGTCTCGCTCTATCCCCCCTGCGAGCCGCTCTCTGTGCGAACCTTTTCCCGCCTAGCTATAGCAGAAGACTAGTACAGCCGCCGCTGCATGTCAGTGTCTCATAGCCGTGAGGCCGTTGGCATTGAAACGAGCCGCGTGCTGGAAGAGCGAGAGAGAGAGAAAATATGAACGGCGTCCGTTTGGGATGTGCAGGAGCGAGATTTTCTCGGCCGACCTCTCGGCGGCCTTTAGGTCCCGTTGTATACGTCTGAGAGTGCTGAGGACAGTTCTGTTTTACTAATGAAACGTTTAGGAAAAAAATTTTTTGAAAGTTCAGTAAATCTTGCGAGAATTTTAAGCGCGGCTATAGTCATTCGTAAGTGTGGCAGGTGTGCGAGCTGATAATGGTAACGACAGGGACTATTTGTCATGCGAGACGAAAGTGTTTAACATATTTTCGAATTTACATTTTCTAATGTATTCTCGAGCTTGGTTTTCAAATTTAGTTGTATCACGCCATTATAGATACAGATAAGTAGACGAGTGTATTTACTTACCTGAGCGAAAGCTATTATTTAATAATTTTCACTTTGCTTGCGAATGTTATAATCTTGAAATGAAGACGTTTACGTACAGTTTACTTTTGCAAAAACTGACATTGAAGTATTACACCGATTTTCCCATGAGTCAAGTAAAATTATACGATGATCAAATCACTTATGACGTTCCAAATACCCCCCATATATAATAGAAATCTATTACATTTCCCTTTTCGCACGCAGCTAAATTGCCATATAAAACAATTCCAACCTCTATTTTATTCCATCGAACACACAGAACCCTAATGAAATAACGACAGTGCTAAATTTCTAATTATCCCAGCCGCAGGGCTCTACCATTTAGCCCGTACACGAAGGTCGCCGTTCTTACTCTTCCTTACTTACCATAAGAGAAAACACAATCGCACAAACAAACAATTTCGCGCTCCTCAATTAGTGAAAGCACGAATATTTGTCCAACAAACTCAAATAATCGAGAGCGCGAGCCCACTTTTCTCGCGGCGCGCGAAAATATTAATCTTGAGGCTCCACTCTAGCTGACGCGTGCCTCTAGAGTCCCATCAATTAGGACTAGGTACAGCGCGCCCCTTAAAAACCTAGCGGCTCGCGCTCGCTCGCTCGATAAAACAAACTGAACGTAAACACTACAAGTCGCTACTTCAATCAATCCTGACGGGCAAGAGCATCGTGAAATGAAAGTTGTCGTTATTAAGCGGCGTATCGATATAAAAGTCAGCGGCACGAGCGGCACTTGCGCCGGCGAAAACGAAAACAACCGAAATACGCCGCGGCGAGTCGCGTAAAAAAAAAGCACTTTATATGCTAATTTGCGCGGACGATACATCGACGGCGCGCGCGCGCGGTACTCTTATGTCAAGGGAAATGAGCTTAATGCATGCGAACTTGTTACAAGCAAAAATCAAATAGAATAACGGCGGATGATTTTAGATTGCTCGTGCCACTGGCACAGTGAACCCCGAGACGCGTTGTATTTGACGTGATGAGGACTTTCTCGGACGCGGCGCGACGTTACCGTTTTTTTGGTTCTGTTGGGTTGTTTTTGTGGATTAGTTTGTGCGCGGATTTGTGTCACTGCGGCTGTTTAATAATTGTAAGGTATACAAAATAGATGCACGTGTGTTCATTGCTAATGGAAGAGCGAATAGATTATATACATAGAGAAAATTTTTTGAAAAAAAAGAAGTAATAAATTAAGACAATCGAAAAAATAATCAATTTCTAGACTTTTTGGAAATCTTGGTAAAGTTAATGATACATTTCATTAAATTTTTTAAAAAGTTTGGTAGTTTATTGGTTTTTTTTATATTCTCTTACTGATTGATAAAACTCTATCGCAGTTTTTTCAAAAAATTTTAATATTTAGCGAAAAAATAATTTAATTGAATACAAATATTAGAGTTTTTCAAACTACTTCATAAAATAACTAATATCTTTTGATTGAAAATTTCTATGATAAACATTTACGGAAGTCTAGGCACATAATTCTAACACTATACGACTTTTTTTTCGCATTTACAAAACTACATTTCCACTTTTAGCATAATGTCACCTATAAGATTTCAAAGCACGATAATATGGCTTTCTACGCGCGTGCATTCCTAGAAATTTCAGTGAAAGTTGGCATTACAGGAGTAAAAAAAATAGCTCCCTCTTTATGGTTTCCCGAGTTCAAAAATATAAATACGTTGCAAGTAAAAAAAAATCTGTCGCATACACCGGAATGCACGTCCTGATTCTCCACTTTCTAAAAAACGAATTTCCTGATGATTATTTAAAACTACGTCGCCGTCGAATCTTTTATCTCATTAAAAGATATAAAACTCGTCCGCACGTGCTAACTACTATAATTCAAAAAGAGACCAGAAAACTCCATGACACGTAGATAAGTGCTTACACGTATTAATATACTAATTAAAATCTACGCCTATCTCAGCGAACTTGACATTAGCACATCTGTTTCGTAACTTAAAACGATAAGCATCTGCATGCACACTCCACACGTATATCTTTACTCAAATACATGATCGATTTCTAACATATCGATCCTCATCACTCGTGCGTTTAAAAATTACACTTTCCCCATAACGACAACCTCACCAACATCCCCGAAAACATTCCACATCCAGCAAACCAAATGAAAAGAAGCCTTGAACTTGAATAGATATTAGAAAGGAACAGCAGCGGGCCGCCGTGACAAGCTGAGAGACATAATAGGATTAAGGTCGAGCGCGGGCACGATTTAGCCTGGGCCGCACTCCGCACACTCACGTACACACACACAGAGACACACACTCTCTGGGCATTATTAAATAAGCGTCTGAGCGCGCGGGGGCGGCGGTCATTTGTGCCGTGTGTCCTCTCTCCTCGGCCACAGTTCCCGCTCTCTCGCGCTTATTTATTTTTCCTACCCGCAGCAGCAGCACGCGTATATGAGGCTGTATAGAGCCAGTAGCCGGCTGCGGTGGGCTTGCAGAAGGAGCTTGCGGTCAATTAGCTCGGAGGATTTTAAAATAAACACTCGTTAACGGTACTTAAAACAAAAGCCCCCGTTTGATTAAATTAGCCCCTTGATGACGTGCCGGGCTGCCGGAGAGTCGCGTTAACTTCATGTTCTCTCTCTCTCTCTCTCTCTTCTTTGCCCTTTCTCTTTCGCACAGCTGTGAGCCAGAGAGCGGTAGTTGCTGTATATATAGGCAGGCCAAAGGAGTAGTCCGGCGCGAAGCTTTTACAGATTTTTCCTTCTGCCGGCGCGGACAGCGCGATTTGTTTATTTTTCTCCCTCGCGATTTCGCGCGCGAGCTGGGATTTCGCACGGGCTCTTTGTATTTCTAGCCGAGTCTCCTCTCTGCTTTTCTGGTTTTCCCCCTTTTTTTTTGTTCTTTTTGGTGGTTAAAGTATTATTCAAATGGGCTTTCTTACATGCGGGATTGCAGTAGCTACTGTGCTAATTAATAACGCGAATCTCTGAGCACTTTTGGGTCGACGACAGCTGCAAAGTTTATAATTTTTCTTTCGCTTACATAACGATTTTCTCGGCGTTCCTGACATCTTTAAGGCTTTCCCGAGCTACAAGCATCGGACAACAATTAACATAAATTTCCAAGCCGGCGTTTTGTGTGTTTAAGTATTCTCCGTGCGAGTCTTTCCCCCAGCGGGCGCGCGACTTTCTTACTTCCCCCAGTTCCTTGCGGCCGGGTGAAAAATAAAAACCGAGGGCGAGCAGAGCTAACCGGATTGTCATTAGCAGGCATAATGAAATATCAAATTCAGATACTTCAAAGAGGCTGGCTCTTGGATGAGACTACGCCTCGGAAAGAAATAATAATTGTACAGGAAATTCACTTCGGCTCCCTTATTACCCTAATTTGACGAATCCCCTTTTTCCCCCCATTCCGTTCGCCGGCTTTAGAAACTTCCTCGGCGCTCGCAGCGCCGAAACCAATCAATAACTTACTTTATCACTTCGAAATGTGTAACCAGAGCGATAACCAAACCAGCCGTAATTAACAGCTCCTCTCCGATAATCCCAGACTAAAAATCCCAATAAACTAAACTACCAGGCGTATCGAGCAATATACTTTCCATAACTCCACGCTCGTAATCTCCTATATAGCTACCCAGCGCGCGTGCGATAAAATAACGCGCCGCGAGTCCAACCGGCGCTTGATTAAGTATCGCGCCTAGGAAACTTGCTTTCTATCTGCCTGGCCAAGTGGGGCCTTATACTGGCTTACAGGCGCCTCGGCTAATTACGGGCCGGTGTCTACTGGCTTGAAATTGAATCGAGCGAGCTAATCAAAGCGGAGCGCACGTGGCCAAGGAGGCCTCTACGTGACAAATATTTCATTGCCTTTTTTTTTTTTTTTGTTTTTTCGAAAAGGCGGGGAAAATCGAGCGGCGCGCTCCGGTTTCTCTCTATTTTCCTTCATTATCTCGTAAGCGCGGTGAAACGGTGATTTTTCGAAATTCATTACTTTTTTTTTCGTCAAGCGCGATAAGGTTTAACGACGACTTGCTCACGTATTCGTGTCGTCTATCATACGCGACACCGCATTTTTGTTCCGAGGAGCGTAGCTTTAGCTTTGGATTATTCTACCTAATAAAATCGCTGCTTTACACCAGTTGTAACCAGTAAACAAATCCAGCCGCGTCGTTCTAAAGAAGAAAGAAACTCCAAGTCTCCGTCTAATTCGCAATAAAAGCATAAAATCCCAGCGGCGTTTACTATCGCGAAGAGGCGAAAAAACAAAGCTAAATCCGCATACCTTGCATTTATCCTAGCATCACTCAGGCCAGCTGTCCCTCAAACGAAAAAGAAACACTGCTACCGTGTAATGTATGCCACGAGAAATTCACGTTATTCGTTCTCGCAAAGCGCTCGGTAAACGCGCGCGCGCTGGCTGGCAAGCTTGCGCAGCCGTAAAACTCGATTCATCCTTAAAGAGCCGTAGTATAACGCCGAGGTATGCGGGGCGTGCAGTTCGCGCCTAGCGCGCAATCATATCATTAACTTTCACGCTAGCTGGGCCAGCTGTACGTTTATCTTGGCGCCGCAGCTGGAGAGACTCGCGCGCGAGTGTCAATCAGCCTCTCATAAATCATTCAAGCCGTACGCTAATCAACTTTCCTCTCCCGCCTTTTTATTCCCCCTGGGGCGCTCGGAAAAGAAGCGCGTACTTTTGTCGTATATGTATAGCTACCGGCGCGCGGGTGCGAACGTTTTCTAATGGCTGTTATCGGGTTATTCGTTCGGCTGTAGCATTGCCATTCGGTCGTCGTAGTATCTTCCCGTCGTCCTCCTCTCTTTGTCTTTTTCCTTTCGTTTTTGCTCTTAAAGCGAGGCTCGCAACGAAAAAAAGTTGACTCGGAGCTGCTCTTGCTTCCTGTCTAGCTCAGCCGCGGAAATGTACTTTCACTGAATGGTTTTTAGATTATATACGGCGCTGTTTAAAAAATGACGCTGCTCTCGCTTTGACGGACATTTTTTTCTTCCGAGAGCTGCAAGAGGAGAAAAAGATATATGGGCAAACGCGTGTTTGTTAAAGGCGCTTGTCAATCAATTTCCGCGAAAGCGACGGTTCATTACCTATCTCGAGCACGCCATTTTAACTCTCAGCGTGAGCAGGCCGGCTTTTTTTCTTGCCAAGCCATCTGCGCGCTAATCGAACGCTCAGCTCTCGGCACGAGGAGTGCGCAGGGGAAAAATGGGGATATTGAATCTAGTGAAATCGAATCGAAGCCAATTTTCCTACTGCTGCTTTGTAATTAAGTATTTATTGGGTGTGTAATGTAGCATTTAATTCTAAACGCCTCTAGAAAGGTTATTTAACTGAAACTTTCCATATAAACACACTAGAGTAAAATTCTCAGTTCCATTAAGAACGAGCGCGCGTACGCGCTTAACGAGCTCGTCACAGCGCTCCATGTTCAACATAATTAATAAACAAGCAGGCCATTTAAAAATTTCCATATACATCCAACCCATGCACTAATCACAGCCAGTCCACGACTCTTTAAAAAAACCCCATCGCCAGCTGAGAATCAATCCTCATCTCCACACAAAGCCAGCCAATCGCTCAGCCCCTCGCACATAAGAACACAAAAGTCAGGGTGGCCCCGAAAATCCAGCCAGCGCTTCAAGGGAAAAAAAAGCAGCACCGACCGAACTAATCGTCCGGCGATCTCTGGCCTACCTATTTCCGATTCGCGGTATACGCACTCGCAGGGCAGCTGGCTCTCGTAATGAACTGCCGCGCGGCGTTTGATTGCTTCATATCTCTGCCGTAACGAGACGTAATCTGCATACGGAATGAACAGGTGATCCGGCCAAATTGACGATGCGTAGTCGGGCTCGGCTGTATATCAAAGCCCCGCGAAATTTAAATAAGAACGCGACGCTGGGAATCAGAGCTTTGTACGCACGCAGAGTCTTTGACTCTACATCTCTCGCTGGCTCATAAGCTCCGAGAGCGACGAAGCGGGGGAGTGTATAGGAATCGATTCTCGCGGCGGTTCTCGGAAGAGCGCCGAAAAGGAATCGCGCGCGCTGAATTTGATCCGCGCGCTACGGTGTATATATAGGCGCAGACCGCGGAATTAATGCAATGCCGGCGCGCAGCCGAATTCTACGTCTGCAACTCGCTAAGCGAGTCGAGGGAAACGGGATTTCGGGTTAACCAGCGCGCGCGCGCCGCGAGGTATGAGAGAGGAGGCTGAGGTGGACGGTAGACGGGGATGGTTTGGCTGTGGGATTTCGGGAGATTTGGTAAAAATTGAGGCGGTGCGAGGAGCGATGCGAGCGGATACGTTTGGTAATCGATCGGAAGATTCGTGTTGGTTAGTGGGGAATGATGCGCGGGGTATTAGAGTTTGTTTGGTTGGGGGAATTATTTTGGTTTGATGGTGTCTGAAAAGTCGTTGATTTCGGTACGGTTAAGTTTAACGTTTGTAGGATTGAGTGATACGATAAATCTTTGCTATATCGAATAAAAAAGGCTCCTCATTTAAATATTTTAATTGAATTTCGTAATAAATGGGCAAAAGATTTATGGGACGTTATCAGTTCGTGACGTTTATTAAATTTTTAAAAAGTACGCGTTTTATTTCAAATTCCCGAACGCATTTTTACGAGAATGATAATTGAATTATTCATTTCGAATATTCCGAACGAAAATTGCACTCCGAAAATAACTGATCTCGATGGCTTCCCAAATAGCCTGAAATTTTAAATTGCATTACGCTTGAATTAGATGCAATAATTACATTCAAACTTTTATACTTTTCTACAATTCCCTTTTCAAATAATAGAAAAACTAAAAATAAACTCTTACCACATACTCGTAAGCATTAATTAAAAAAAAAAAAAACAAAAAAGATAATTAATTTTTCTAAAAGCCCGCTAACAGCCTTAGAGCCCAGAAAAAGAGCGTTAAGACGCCGTCTCGTGCGCGAAGAAAACAGCCAGAGTTCAAATGTCAATGCGAAAGCGCTTTCGCTCGTTCTGAAAAGGGGCTGCGCTCACATAGCTCCGCATCACCGTGAGAGAGAGAGAGAGGTGCCAGGCCAAAACTGCATATTCAACGGGGCACACTACAACAAGCGAGCGCACGAGAGAGAAAGCGGATATTCAACGCCTGCATCCCGGCCGGTGTGCGCCGCTCTTTGGGTAGGGCGGATTTTTGGCAATTCCCATGGGTGTGGTGGTGGCTCGTCTGCGGTGTCGGTGCGGGGAGCGCGGGGGGGTCGGCGCGTCATTAGACGCGGAGTGCGCGCTTCCCTCGCTGCCGGGGCTTACAATTAGTAAAATCCGCGCGCTCTGTCTCCCTCTCTCTCTCTCTCTCTCTGGGTTGCGCAAGCGCTAAAGAAGGGCTCGCGCAGTGCCGCGAAACAAGGACATCTCTCTCTCTCTCTCTTTCTCTCGCTCTCTCATTAAGACGCTCGTTAGAACGGACACTTAAGCGAGGAGGCGGGCGCCGGCGCTCGTGCATACTGTATGCGTATGAAATATTCTGCCTTAACAAGTCCCCGCGCAAAGCAAAGCAAGCAGGCAAGACTTGCCGGATGTGTGTATGTACGACCGCCGAGAGAGAGAGAGAGAGGAGGAAGTGCGCGTATTGAAAATTACTAGTGCGCGAAACATTTAAATATTTCGACGGAGCTCGAGACGTTTATGTGCGGTCGCGTGTACCACTAATTATGCGTGAACGAGGCAAGTGTGGATCAGAGTGCGTTGGAAGGTTTTTGAGGAGTGTGAGGATGCTTTGAGCGAGGATCGATTATAGTCTTTGAGTTGTGATAGTTTTCTAATGTGATTGTATGTTTTGTTCATTGTTGTCGTTTTTGAGAAGTTGACGTTTTAATGTTTAAAGAAGCGCCCGAGATTAAGAATAATTTATGGTGTTACTAAATACACGAATATAATTGTGGACATGACTTTAAGATATACTGCAAACTGGAAAAACTAAAATAATACTAAAAGCGAAAGATGCTAATAAAAATATAATAAAACCGCTGCAATATCTCTATTTAACACAAATTTCTCGCTACATTATTTTACATTTTCTATGAAATAAAATTTCTCGGAAACTGCGTTAACTCGATTTCGCGGAAATAGAATTAAGCTTTCATCCAGCTTGTAATTCTTCGAAAATCACAGTGTTTGATTATAGGTTGCTACAATAACAAGAACAGATTCTTTTTCAAGAGTTTGAGATTTATAATAATTAATTATAATTTATTAAACCATAAAAATTGGTAACTTATTTTTATGAAAATAAAAATGACTTTACTGCTAGCACATAAAAGGCAAACTAGCAGTTTTGACCTGCTGGCTTTCCCAGCTCAATATTTTTCAATACGAACCAATAAAAAAACCTTCACCCCTCTCAATAAATACTTTCAAACCTCCATCACCTCAATGAACCATCACCAAACCACCCTCACCCCCAAAAAACCGAAAAATGCAAAAACCGCCCTCAAAAAAAAAACCAAAGACAACAAAGGTCCTTCTAAAACACTCGCAGCGATTCCACGAGTCGTTTGCGCGCGCGAGGCAAATTCTTCTTTGCTCGTGTCGCCGGTTGCTGTAGCTTTCTCTCTCTTGCACTCCCCTAGCTACGCTCCGCGGCGGCAGCCCAGCTTTCACGCGAGCTGCGCCCCGTATATCGTTAGGGCTCGTGCGCGCTTGCTTGAGCCGTGGGTGTTCCTTTATTGAACTAATTTTATAGCGGCGTATCTTCGCCGCGAAGCCCCCCTTTGATACAAGCCCGAGCTCCTCCTCCTCCTCCTTCTCCACGTCCAACTTGCCCCATTACGTCTACGCAAATATAACCAGTTAGCGCACATGCGCTCCTGGATATCTACGTGTATATATGGATATGCACGTGTGCGAGAGCGCGTCGCCCCTGGGAAGGAGATAACGAAGCGGGATCGTCGACCGGATGCATGAGGAGCTGCCGCCGCTGCGCTGTCTATTCGAGCGCGCGTGAAGACGCAAGTAGTGTGTATATATAGTTGCTTATGTATATAGATGTGCTAGTGTACTCTTTTAAGGATCCAGCCGCGGTTTTCGTGCTTCGCGGCTTTTTCGACGCGGCTCCTGCCGGGGCCACTTTGCCCTAGCTTTTCACCTGGATTTAGATTTGGTTTTGTTTTTTATATGTTTGATTTATTGTTTGTTCGAGATTGAAATTTGATTGAGTGGGTGTTTATTAAAATTATAGTTCAAAAGTATTCGTATATGAATAATTTGTCATTTATTGTTTTATAAGTTTCTTAACTAAAATTATCTGAACAAATTAAACGAGGGATTTTTTTGTTGGATTATATTACTGATAATTTTATAATATAAACGTTAGAGACAACAAATTTTAAGGATAAAATGAAAGTTATTTATAAATTAATAATTTTACTACTGCAATAAATTATTAAACTAATACGGCTTTATTTATACGTTAAAAAAACGCAACCCCCTTAAAAAAAATCAAAATCAATTTGTCAATCTAAAAACACCTCTTCCCTCACAACCTTCGCTCTAAAACCTACAAAAAAAATGAAAAACCTCGAAACCCTCGTCACCACTCCTGGTCTCTAATAACCAAACACAGCCGGTAGCCCACGGATGACGACGTAGCGCACTCCGCTGGGCGCGAGTCGCAAAGGGGCCTCCAACGCTTACCGGCCACGCACACACGAGAACCGAACGCTCCTCGCTCGTCACGGCTATATAGAGCGAGAAGATCTCCAATATTTGCACGTCATTTCCGGCATAAAGTCCTTCTTCGAATAAGTAGGAACTCCGGCTGACCGTACGCCTTATATATATACCTATATGCGCTGCAGCAATGGATCCTCGCGGCGCGTGGGTGGGGGTGCAGGCGCCTAATACTAGTAAAATATTTGCGCGATGCGAGATAGAGAGAGAGAGACACGTGGGATTCGGGAGGGGAAGGAGGCTAAACGCTCGTATACGGCGCCTCCTGCAGCGCGCCTGGACCTGGTCCCGCTGAGGCCTGTTACACGGTCAGCTAACAACCCCCTTAGCTGCTGCCTCGGGGGAGCGCCGCCAGCTAGCTCGGAGAGATATAGAGAGGGAAGGGGCTGCGGGATATGCGCCCGCGCTGTCCCGGTAACGATTGTTTGATCGCTCTTCTGCTTTTTGTAATATCTGCGGCCCGTAGACTTTTATAGAATTTTTAGAGAGTCGGCCGATGTCTTTATGAGGCGAGGGCGAACTGTTCGGGGATTTTTTTTTTCTTTAGTTTTATGGCTAGTGGATTGGTTGCCGTTGTAGATGTGTTACTTTTAAATACTCAGTTAATTGCTTTTTTTCTGCAGATTTAAAGAATGTACTCTCGAAATTTAAATCAACGAAGTAACGATAAACTCTCGAAATTTAAATCAATGAAGTAACGAGAAAAACTAGCAATTATATTTTGATGTAGTTTTTTCCTTTTAAAATAGATTTCAATTTGCCAAATTGACAATATTAATTATTATAAGTTTTTATGTGACTTTCAGAAAATTGTCAAATTATTACCGAAGAAAATCGGCGCATGCCTACGGCTACTACATGGATTTATTTATACACTCAATTCTCCGGTTTTGGTAGAGGGTAGTCAGCAAGGGGTTACTAGCCGAGGAAATCAGTCGGGCAGTGTACGATGAAATCGATTTAGTTAATCTGAAAATCGATTTCATCTTTGAAGAAATTGATGAATCACTCTCACTCGCTCCCTACTTCATTTGACAGTAAGAAAGCTCCTCACAAAGTCTTTTTAAGAAACTTAATGCTCTTGTAAACAAAACAAAAGCGGGATAGCGGAGGAAGGGGCTTATGAGTGTCTATCAAAAATGTTTAAGTTCGATTCGATTTATACCAAAGTGTCGAATGTTTTGAATTCTCAATATATGCATATAGTAACTCGAAAAGTGGTGTTCATTTAGTAGAAATTTAATAGACATTTAAATTTAAATCTTAGTCGTTAAAATTCTAATAATTTAATTTTTCATATTTGAACAGTATGTTTTAATTCTATCGAATCTATACAAACTTGTGAATTTTTTCGTTCTAAGAATTAAACTTTGAATTCGAATATTTAAAAATCTAATTTTCTAAGAAATCAGTCATGCTCGGTATAGACTAAGCAAACCCTATTATTAAATAAACTTCACCCTGCTTTTATACTGCCGATTCTACGAACTTATGAATTTTTTTTCATCCCAAGTAAAAAATAAACTGTAATTTTGCAGATTTATAAAATGTCATGCCCGGTCTTATAAATGAACCTCACTCAAATTTATTATTAAATTTATTTTTGTACCAATGTAAGCGATTACATAGAGTTTTAAATTTCCAGGCAAAACCGGAACTTATGTAAGTGCGTTATGGTCCATCTGGATATATTGATACGGGAATTGAATACATTTTTTTATTTTTGAATATGCCACAGGGTGCACTGTTTCTTTAATGATGTCCCGTCAACCTGAAGAAAACATTTATAGATATTATGAGTGCCTTTTTCGTATATGATGCCTCACAGACCTGAATGCTGCACTGAAACATCTTTTATAGAAATTTAATAAAACTTTTTAGATGTCTAGATAAGCAGAATGACCCCCAAATCGGCGAGATATTAACATCGAAAAGTGTACCATGTGTCATACTTGAAACTTAAAAAATATTACTCAATTTTTGTATTATTAAATTCTCTAAGTGAATTTTCACTCAAAAATCGATGTCACTTCATTTACAAGTGAGTTTTACTTCTAAAGTTTTAGAAAATGCTTAGGGATTGCATGTACGATTATGCGTACTCTAGCATTCTATACATATTAATTTTTTACATGGGCCCTGCATCATTTCCATGACATGACTCATAAGAAAACGTTAGTAATAATGCTGCTGGCTTTCGCGTTATATATGTATGTAGGCTTCAAAAATTATAAAGTCTTTAAAAGGAGAAAATAAATATGTAATGAGGGAACTAATTTCTTCATTTAATTCCACTTTACGAATAAACATTCAGAGGAAGTTGTCATTAGACTAGCACCAATAAAGGGTATAACTTGCACGCCAAAAAATTCTAAGGTAGTTTTTTCAGAATAAATAATGTTTTATTACATACCAATCAACGAAAATCTAATACCTCTTCCCCAAAACCATTTTTTTTATACGAATAGCAAAATCACTATTTCTTATCATGACAATCACCCATTCGCCTAAAATAATAAATAAATTATTTATTCAAAACTCCATCTACTAAACAGATCAATCAAAGTAAGCATAAGCGACACTGATTCCAACCAGCCCATCCAGCAAACTAAAAACAGCCCTAAACCAGCAATCCACAGCTGTTTGCTTCAAACACACCTGCAACGCCCAGCATTCAGCAAGGAAATTGCAGAGACCCCGGCCAGCAGCCATACACACTCCACTTCCCGCAAAGCCGCAGGGCTATCGAGAAAATCGTCGCGCCGTCCCAAATTAAAAGACAATTTGCCAAAGAGCGGGGGAGGCAGATCGATACAGACTGCGCGGCGCCGTACATATACATACACACAGCACCTATGTAATTTCCCGCGAGTTTCACGCCGAGACTCCCTTCTCCTGCACACATGCGCGAAAGCAGGCCCCGAGCGAATAACGTGTCATTATCCGCGGACGAAGGATCCGGTAATACGCGGACCCTCGCGACGCGAATTGTAGGTATACACTTACGCGCGGTTCCCACGCTTACGTGTTGCGTTCTTTGTAAATCTGCAGGGCCCTAGCGTGCGCGGCAGGACTCGATTCCCATGTCTTCTTCTTCTGCTTCTCGTGCGCGCCGATTTTTCTGGAGATGCGAGCTGCACGCGCTGATGGAATGCGCCGATTGGTCTGAGAGGTGGCTTTGGAAATGTTGTCGCAGGGAGCGTGTGGAGCTTGATTTTTGTGCACTGGGAAATGCGGAGTCTAATTGGAACGATTGGTAATTTGCTTTTACGATAAATTACATTGACATCGTTTTTTTTTTAATTTTCAAGTATAATATAGAAATGAAAATTATTTATATAATGGATTATTAATTTTAATTTTTTTATTTGCATGAAAGAATCAGCTGGCAATTTCTATGCTGAACACCTGCCAAATTAACTTTGAGCGTAAATTTACGTAATAATTATATATACGCGGCGTCGGCCCTCTGCAAATTACCATGAAATTCATATCGTGTAATAAATTGTTAATAAAAGTAACAATAAAACTTTGTTTTAACGCCGCGCGCGCGGCTCGGCGCCGGGCTCGCAACTTTTTTAACTTGAAAATAATTGATTTCGAGTTATAACGCTCGCGTTTTACGGGTGTTGCGCGCCGCGGCCGCGGAATTATTCATCGGCCTAGTCAATATTTCGTTTTACGCCGCGTTACACTGGCAAAAAGTACTAAAACGCGCGATAAAAATTTAATTTTGCGCCCGCCTGCGCGCGAACCTCCCCCGCTCTCTCTCTCTCACCCACCCACGCCCCTCGCTCGCTCTGCATGCGCGAAATAAATATTATCTCAAATTGTCCATCACTACTACTGTACACTCCCCCCTCCTTCATCGAGCCGCTGAATATACGCAAATCATCCATTCTCTGGCGGTGGCCGTGAACTATGCGTGGAACAAACGTCGAATTGCTCACCAGACGCTTATCAATAATTCAAGACTGCAATTACATCGCATGACAAAGATAATTATACGACGCCGCCCACGCGCGTGGCCGCTCAACTATACGCTCCCTCTAAGACAGACGAGGAGAGGTAAGTACGTCAACGAAAATAGCCAAAAATTTATGCGCACCAAGTGTACGCATAGGCGCGTACGTATGTATAAATACATATATACGAGCACGTTACCAGGCTGCTTTTGGACCTTCGCAACCTGAGCGGCAGCCGTAGCTAGCGTTCAGCATAGTAAGCAGACCGATTGACGAATCTCCCGGCGAAATCAAACGTCCGCCGCCAAGACAGATTTATTCGTGGCCGGGCGGCTCCTAATGTTTTTCGTATTGCCGCGTGGCGTGCGCCTAATGGCCCCTCTGTTTTCGTGTCCAGCTACCATTTCGCTCTGCGGCCCTAGAGCGCGCCGGAGCCCGGCCCTTTTCCGCCCGCTGGCTTATTAACATTCGAAGTGCCCCCGCCGGTTATTATTTAGCGCGATCGCGATGCCCGAAACTCGCTCTATTAGCTTCGTTTTTCTCTCGACGAGCGCGAGACTTTTATTTCCGCGTTATATATGCCGAGAAATGGCTCGGGCGAGGTGAAAATAGTCGAGATACGCTGCCGTTTGGTGAACGAGCGAAAATGAGTTTTTACAGTCTTCTCGTCGTGAAGGTTATGTCTTGAGAGAGATGTATGGCGGAGTGTAAATAAGATGTAAGTCTGGGTTTAGTACGAGTATGATATTGGCGTGGACGGACACTTGTGATTTTTCCTTGGGTTATGGCCGTAGAAAGTAGAAAGTGGATCGTGTTAAAATAGTTTCTTGGCGAGCTGTCTGTCAAAAGTACCCTTGCAATGTGTAATCGTGCTGGATGTATCTGCATTCATCATCGAGTGAAGGCAGTTATGAGTATTCATGAGGTGTTACGTTTAATTGAAGTTCGTACATGCGTATATACTTTAAAAGATTACTCTTTATCAACTTGCTTATTGTAACCTCAATAAAATGAGAATTAATGATGTATGTATTAAGAGTTAATTTATGGATTCCAATTAAAAACAAATTAGTCTATTTTTTAGTAATTTAATTTTCACTATTTTTGAGGAATTTAAAAACTTCTCTTTAATATACCATTTATATACTTACCGAACATTTATATTTCATAAGGATACTTATCACATCGGCTCTAAACGAGCAAGTTCATTTATTGATAAACTTTTTTCAACTTTACGAATTAGTCTACTATAATGTAAATAAATAAAATTTTAATTGCTTTTATATGCCTGAATTTAACTTATTTTCTTCTAATCCTGACTATATTCGTTCCAATATAAAATCATTGATTTTATCATTATCAGGAATCATATTGAAAACCAGACTTCTTTGATTATATTAAATCAAATAATTAAGTGATTGAAATATAAAATATGATTTCATAAATTATTAATATTTTTGGATAGCAATTTTTGAAAAATTTATTAATGAAATTAAATTAATGACCGTAAAACAGGTTATATCCCATATGATCCAGTTTCTCAACTTTTCGATTAACATTCAGTTATTTTACAAGAGAAAAACATACCTTCAAGTTGTAGGCACAATTTCTCGAAAACGCGAAATTTTAACTCATTTCATTCTTATGGCAAGCCACATTAATAATACATACAAAAAATCATTCACGTGAAAACATAAAATTCCACATCCACCACGGTTCCCATTGTTTATTCTCTCCGTAACCGCCGACTATACAAACCCCCACGCAAAACAAAATTTGCTTATTAAAACATCTCCAAGACCATCTCTGCAACTCTCCTAACAACCCACCTCGTCCATCCCACAGCATCCCCCACTAGAAAAAAAAAAAAGACAGAGCGAAAGCCAGGAAGAAGGTGGACCCTGTCCGGGGCAGCTCAGGAGGGACGCTCTGCATTTAGCGAAAATACTCCTTGATATTCCGGCGGAAATCGTAAGAACGTAGCTCTGGGCCGTTAGTGGCGCACAGCCAGCGCAGCCGGGACTTTGCTCTGGCTCGCGTCTCTCCCCGGTATTTTCTTACCGTAGCTCGCATACATATCGGTTATGCGAAGCAGCCATCCAGGCAAATTATAACGGTGGACATTGTTTGAAAAATATCCGGCCCCTGCTTCGCGGGGGAATAACAAGGGGCTCGGGCAAGGACGAAGGAAACTGGACATCGTTATCCTGCTTGCTGCACCCTGCAAAGAGAGACGGAGTGAGCTAGGTGGAGGGCGAAAAAGGTACAGGCTTTATACATACACACGGAGACTGATTTCCTCCCCCTCCAGAGTTACTAAAGGCGCAGCGCGGCTGTCTATGTATATAGAGAGACGCACACCTAACTTGCTGGGCCGCGGCGCGGAAATTCCTTTACCTTTCTTTGTTCTCGAGCGTCCCTTATTTCTCTCAGCGCGCAGCGGATCTCGTCGTCTTGTCCTCCCTTATTTTCTCCGGTTTTGCGTATATACGCTTATATATATACCGGCTCATTAAAAGAACGGCACTCGTGCATGTATACGCTTCGTGTTCGTTCAAATTATGAATGTTTTCGTGATGGGGGGTGCGGCAGTAGTCACAGACGAGCTGCTTCAGACTTTTAATATTTTATTTCTCTGTTTAAATTAGTTTGTTATATCATACGTTATTAAATTAGCCTTTTTAATGAGGGGATACCGTTTAGTCGAGCTAAATTCAATTTGATCTATTAGTACGGCTATGTGATATCGAGAGCGAATTATTTGAAGAACGTAAAATATTTGCGCTAAATTTTCCGGCATTCGCTCGCGCGTGTGTGTCTATTAAACATTCTCTAATGAAATTGGCAGTAGGAAGCCCAGGTCGATTCGCAAAATGTCACGAAGTTTTAATCAAATTTCCCATATCAGATAACAAATCACTCCAAAGCATCAAATATAAAAGTAAAACCGCATTTACGAAAAATTTTCTCGAAAAAGAGCTTGAATTACGCGCGGCCGGCGCAAACGAGCGCGCGATACGTTTTTTACGAGGGTAGAAACAAGGTTAAACCCGCCGCCTTGGCATTAAACAGCCTCGCGCACACACACACACACACTGAGAGAGACAAACTAGCTAAGAAGGCGAAAGTGGCCTTAACTAGAGACGGGCCACTCTGCAGCGCTCGAGACAGAGCATTAACTTTCCTCGCGCGCGAGTGGACGCACGCGCCGCGCGGCGAGATGAGGAGCCAGCTACATGTACATACACATATACGTATATAGGTAGAAGCAGCGACGGCGCGGGGGCGAGATGGAGCATATAAGAGAGCGAGGCTTGGGCGCACGTCGGGATAATTACTGTCTGGCTAACGAACTGGCATAACGTAATAATATGTCCCTTTACGGGCTGCGCGTTATGTAGGTATAGCAGCCGCCGGGGCGACCTGCCAGTCTCTTCTCTCACTCTCTCTCTGCCCTTTCGCCCATTCAGTCACATCCGCCAGCGCATATAAGTCTTCTCTCTCTCTCCTCTCTGACAATTTAATGAACATTACGCCTTGTTAGCCCACTGCATTACCGGCCGAGGGATGAAAGGAGGCGGCTGGAGCGGGGGGGCGGCCTTTGTGGCCGAGAGCGCTTTTAATTTGTCCGCTGTTAGCGCGAGCGCGCGGATTAGAGGGACGGCTCGCTCTTCGCGCCTGGTCCGTCTTCTTGCGAGTCTCGTCGAAAGTGTAAGGTTTTTTTGAGTTTTCTTTTTAAGGGGAGGGTAATAATTGAGGGCCGATTGTGGAGTCGATAGGTTGAGTTAACGAGGCGATGGATAGTAGTGAGAGAGGGGGAGAGATGATCTCGCGCGGTGCTCAATCGACGAGGAAATTGGAGGCGGTGATGTTTGATACGGGCTTTGACGCCGATTACCGTTACGCTTCTGATTGTTTTTCCGGGAGCTTTGATTTTAATGCGATTTGCAAGGAGCGTATCAACGATTTATTTTTACTTCTTATGCAACATTAATCTTACAATCGTGATACAATGTATAAATAAATAAAAAAGTCCTCAACACTACTAAAACCAACCCTTGGACAATCAGAAAGCTCCGTAAAATAATAGTAGCCGAGAAGCTTTAAAGCTCAAGAAGAACAAAGACAGTAACAGACGCACACTCGCCGAGTGTCAATCATTCTGATTATCAACATCTTCGAGCTCTCTTCTCTTTCTCCTAGCAAATGAGAAATCTCGCGCTTTCGCGGGCCAAAGAAGCGCAGCGGCGACGCGCAGACAAACACAGACGGCCAAGCGAGCGCGCGTGCCGCTTGCGGAACTTCTAATTGGACGCGCAAGTCGACGCGTGTATATATACACGTATACATATATACATACACATACACGCCAGAAAAGAGAGAGAGAAGCTGGGGATCGAAAGACGACGGCAGGGAGGAAGACCTGCAAGGGAGTGATTATACGGCCCTCTGCGCTTCTTCTTCGACCCCCTCGCACGCGAATTCCCCGCTCTACCGCTGCAGTCTGCCCTCTCCCTATCTCGGCGTCCTTCGTTTCGTTCCCTTTTTTCCTGCCTTTAGGAGAGAGAGAAGCAACCCCCGCGGGGAGGACTCCTTGTTACCCGCATGCTAATTCCTCGAGGACGCAACGCGAGCGCCACTCGACGAGCCCGCGTGTATGCTTAGGCTGCGCGCGCGGAATGATGAGACGAATGCCCGAGTTTTATGCTCTATTTGATCGTCGGATGGTTGAGCCTCGAGTTTTTCATCGCATCTTTGAATTTTAGTGATTCCGTTGTCTAATTAGATTTTTTGGTGAGAATTTTCGGGATGATTTCTTGAGGGATTCTGGGAATTATAGTGAAATATTTTAATAATGCAGTGTATTTTTATGTGAGCTTGTTAAACAATACTCTGATACGACCGTTTCAGAACATTAATAAAAGCTTAGCTTTGCTGCAAAAGAAGAAAATATTTTCAGTATTTGAACACGTGTTAGCGAAAAAACGTCTGTGCAATTATGAAATAATTAAACGAAAATTAAATTATAAAATATTAATTACATTATATGCGCAGCAGCGCGGAGGCCTCGCCTCATATTTTACATCGTGTAAAAAGCATGTCGATGAGTGAAAAAAAAAAATATTAATCGTGAAATATTTCAGAAAATTGTGAAAAACCAATTAAAATTCAATAAGCCTGGCTTTTTTGCTCGCGATACAGCCAGCGAAAAAGTTGAAAAATATTTTTCAACTTATCGATATGTTTAATGAATCTGCTTAATACATAATCATCTAAAAGCTCTTCATGGAAAAATACGAAAATCAATAAAACGCTCCGCTTTTAATTAAGGCACTTAAAACTAATGAGCTTTAAAAAAAAAGAAAAAAACAGAAACAAAATCCAATGCTGGGCGTACAATTTTCTTTTGACGGTATCATAAATAAATTATTGCTAAAATTGAAATCCGCGTCGTTATTAAGTACTTCGCTTCATTTGACGGCTTATAAATTTGCGTTTTATGTACCTCCCCGAGCGAATAACATTCAAGTCGTTTGTTTGACCACACGAATGAAATTAAACAACACTTATTATACGCGCTCATTGTAATAACGAACTAACATACTAAAAATTCATGAAACATTTCCAATTTGCCGAATTATTGCGCGAACGCGCCCGGGCTAATGGGGAAATAAAATTAAATTAATAATTACGGGCCAATTCGATATTTATAAATTAGTGGGCCGCGTCGCTCTCGTCATCGGCAAATAGACAGCTCATAATCAATCATCCCCTGATGTGAGCGCATCTAAATCCACCACGCGGACCGAAACAATCGCGAGCTTCAATCGAAGCAAAAGCATAGCTCCACAACTTGTTCGTAAATTTGGATTACAGCGACAATGTTTCGCTCGCTGATCAAAATAAGAATAGTTATTTTCGATACAAGTGCGAGAAAGTGATTTTAACCTCGTGTAGACTTTTGCGCCCGAGCGGAGCGAGG
>UELX01001848.1:0-37651 GCA_900480035.1 Eupelmus urozonus
TTCGCTCGGGCAGCAAAACACCCTCGGGAATAATATACGACTTTACTCCCTTGGTGCATAATGTACTATTATTGTTAGCATATGTCACGAGTATGTACTAATATAGCACAAAGAAACTATTTTAAAAAGCTAATTCTTGTATCAAAAAAATGTATCCCTACAATAAAAATGAGTATCAGTTAAGCCTGCAGATGCTTACTAACAACTATTTTTAAACAAATTGTTTTACATTAAAAAAAAAATAATAATAATCTATTCTTTTAGTAATAGTATACTGATTACTGTGTACCAAGGGCGTAAAGTGTGCTTATAGACCGAGTGTAGAATTTGGCGTACAAGCCGAAGACGAGAACTGATGAACTAGCAATAAACTTTAATAAATCGTCGACTCTGATTCGTTCTGAGAGAACCTTTCGGGTGGACTGTCTCGAACATTTGTCAAATTTATCCCACATTCGCGAAATTCGCCAAAAATAAAATTTTCTCAATTCTCAGTAATACCTATACAAAGTCAAACCTACCGCCCGAAAAACGCACCGCGCGCCATCGTACCAATCCTCGCGCCTGCGCACACCCATCGCCCACAACATTTCTACGACGCTGCGAAATTTTTTATGCTCCCTCGCACTAGGTACTTACAAAGACAACCAAAGAGAAAAAAGTAGCAAAGAGCGCAACAATAAACTGGCAACGAAAGAGAGAAAGAGAAGGGGAACACACTCATATACTTATTACACACATACACGCAACATACAGATCTTCGTACTACCAACATCGGCGACGCGCGCTTGTTTTTTTTCTCCTCGCTCCCTCCTCTCGCGCGCGCGCGGCCACTGCGTGTGCGTCTGCGGCCCCCTCGCGTAGCAGAGTCTCTCGCAGTCGTTTCTCTCGCAAATGGTGGTTGTGCAGTCGTGAGACGCGTGTTGCTAGTCGGCGGGCCCCCCATTGATCGGCGCGCGTCCGCACGCGACTAAAGAGGAAGAAAAACACAGAGCGAGAGAGAGAGAGAGAGAGACGGTGAACGTCAGGTGTGTGTGCGCACGCCAGAGAGTACTTTAGCACCAGAGGACAAAAAGTGAGCCGAGGGCAGGATTTATTTTAGTAGGTTAGTCGCGGCTGGTGCGCGGAAAGATGGTGAAGCTGCCGAAGAGGTTCAGCGTCGGGGAGCGGGTCTTCGCCAAAGTTCGAGGTTACCCGCCTTGGCCAGCTAAAGTGAGTGTGATAATATAGGTTTTCTCCCCCCCCCCCCCCCTTCGGCCCCCTTCGCCTACACCGGCTTTTGTTGTTTTCGTCGAAGTCGTGGGTTGGTTCTTTTTTTTTGGTTAGGATTTTGGGCGATCGGTCGGCTTTTTTTTGCTTTTGGGTGGTTTGAGGCGACGGTGTGGTTTCTATTGTTGAGGGCTCGCGTTATCTTTTTGCCTTTTTCGTCATCCTTGGGGTGGAGGATGCGAGCTGAGTTTTGCGAAGGTTTAGTTGATTTGAGCCATTGAATTTAATAAAAAAGTGTCTAGCGGGGAGGAATAGCGTACGCGAAAAGTACTAAAGAAATAGATTTAGTCTGTACGAAATTCCTTGCAGATACAGGGTTTCTTTCGTTAAATTGACGAGAATCAATACTTATTTTGCATTAAATAATGTCAGGAGAGTTTGTACATTAGAGTTTTTTTCAATGTATTAATGTATAAACTGATAATATAACATTAAATTACATGTTGCAAATAACCACTTATTTGTCAGATCCGGATCGTAATCAATTGACTAATTTCTGTTGCTTTTCTATTAAGCATTTGTCACGCTTAAACACTGTTTTATTCTTAGTCACTTTATTATTGCTCTTATTAAATGATCAAGGATACTTCATTTAAATTCCAAGAATATAACTGGATACCTGGATATAATTGGAACAAATGTTTTAATGTTACATTGGTCTTTTCAGATAGAAAATATTACAGATCCAAATACCAAACACGCAAAATATCATGTTTTATTTTATGGAACTAAAGAAATGTAAGTTTATAACGTACATGCTGTTTAATTGAATTTAATTATTAATAAACCTATATATAATTAATTTATAAACATTCTCAGAGGAACCTGCAAAACTGAGGATCTATTTCAGTATGCCGATAACAAAGATAAATTCAGCAAAACAGTAAGGCGAAAATTTTTCCAAGAAGGTATTCAAGAGCTTGAAGATGATTTGAAAAAAAATCCTAATCCAGCTTCAGCTGATTCTTCAAGAGGTACAGTTTTAATTTAATTAAATTTAATTTTATAATTTTATGTTATAGCTTATTGTTCAACATATTTTTAATAATTATAACTGCAGATCCAGAATCTGCTGAAAATGTACCTGAAAATGCAGCAGAAGGTAACTCTGGAAAGGAAGGAGAAGCTGCTATTCCAACTTCAGTTGGAGATGGCGACACTGAAAGTGGAAATTTGGTGATTGATGAAGGCGATAAGAAAAAAGCTGTAAAAAGAAAATCACAACTACCTTCAAACACACCTGTAAGTTTAAATTATTTTTAAAAATATAAGTTCTATTACTTAATAAAAAGTTTTAAATCTTTTTAAATGAAAGTAGTTTGTCTTTCAAAATTTGGGATTTATCAAATACTTGATACAATATATTGTAAGCTAAATGTATTGCTTTGATAGTCCCAATAAAAAATTAGGAGCTGCCGACAGGCCATTATTAAGCCTAATTGGCTTGTGCGATTACTCCTTACATCTATATTAAAATATATTAAATATGATAAATGAATTATCATGTATTTCTTTGTGTATCAATAATGCAACTTTTTTAAAGGATGTTACTGAAGCAAAAAAGAAAAGAGGAAGAAAAAGTATGGCAACAGTTTTAGCAGAAAATACACCTAAACAAGAATCTGCTCATGATTCTCAAGATGAAGATGGTGATAAAAAGGTCAGTCGTAGTGGCCGAAAAATTAAACCCAAAAGATTTCACGATTCTTACTCTGATGTAGATGTGTCAATAGACTCAACGAAAAATGGTAAGTTTAATCTGAAAAAGAAATAATAATTTATTGCCAAGTACATTATTCTATCCTAAAATCCTGAAAATAAATGATTATGAGATATTGATGTTTTTTTAAATAAATTGTTTAATTATTTTTTCATTAAACTGAATTCGGGATTACTACTTTATACTTTACTCACTTTTCTGATAAATTGTACTCATCTTTGAAGGTTCAAGCAGAATTAAAAGTAATTCTACGATATTTCGTTATGAGATGAAGAAAAATAATGAAATTGAAAATGACGAAAGCGGGGCAAGAAATTCGGAGAGCGATGAAACCCGAGAGTTAACGACGGAACAGTTGCAAAGATTCGTGCTTTTAGAACATTTACGATTGATTCGTTTACAAGCGGCTCAAATTTATGTCGTGCCCGTGATAGTACCCTAAACAAACTGCGATCTTTGTGAACCAAAAGTAGCTTCAGTATAATTTTTTCCTTTTTATACTTAATTTATATTATTTTATTTAATTAAACATCATATGAATGAACTAATATCAATACTTCATATAGAAAGTATTTTATTTATTTTACTATATTCTATACATAATATTAAATTGCAACAAGTATTTCAAGAAACTTATTTAGTTCATATGAATTATATTTTTATAAAGCTTCTGATGATAAGAGAATAAAGCATCATTTTCTTAATTTTAAATCATGTTATTTCATTATTTAAGTTAATCATTTTAGATTAATAAAGAGTAATTATCATAGTTTGTGAAAATTATTAAAATATTTCTTATAGATCAATCAACACGAAGCAGGACAAAAAGCAAAAATGAAGAGACCAATGAAAATCAGGAAACACCAGTGGCACCGATTAAGAAAAGGATGAGTGTAGAAAGTAAGTTTAATAGTTTAAAATTTCCTTAGAATTAGAACTAGATAAATTAATAAATCTGCTTGTAAATAAAAAAAATGAACGTTCAAATTTCAAACAATAAATTTCTAATGTTTGAAACTGTTTTTGTTAAATTTTTTTATTTCATTTAACTGCAAGTAACAGTAATAATTTTTAAATTTGAATATAATCTTATATCTATTCCAATCTTATTTTAACAAATAAAATATAAAATTAGGTTTAATTTCCATATTAGAGCAACTGTAAAAATTCAATAATTCCATTGGCTATTTAAAAAAAAAAAAAAGCTTTGTCTAAATTAAATGGAATTGTTTTGTCAAATTTAAAGTTAGAAATAAATTTGTTGCTTTGATTTGAACCTATTATTAAAGTAGAAAAGTTCTGGTCTGAGCGCAGTCGTAAGATAAAAGTATCAGTTTGCTAATTCAACATTTTAAATATTTTGAAACTAATAATACAAACATCACTGATTAATACACAATTATGGATTTTTTATAAAATTGTAGATAAAAAATTAGATTATTTAAGCTTATGTCAGAACTAAAAAATAGTGCAAGAAAAACTGGTGCTTTTATCAGGGCTAGCCGTCACGTCAAAGCTGTCGTCGTCCCTAGGCATGTGCTGATTCCTATTCTTTCGTTCCTTAATGCATTGCAGGCAGCGAAATCAGCACGGACGACACGCTATTAGACGAGACAATCGCGGAGGTAGAAGACGCGAGGGCGAGCCCCGGCTATGCGGGCAGGTTGCTTCTGGTACGCACGCGCGACGGCCAGGACGTAGGCATTAAGCTAGACTGCGATAGACCGGACAGGTTTGAGAGCGAGGCCGAGCGGGCCCGCTGGGACCTGTCCGTAGCGCGCAATGCAATGCGTTTGAAAGAGCAGATCGAGGCGGGCGATATAGCGCCAGAATTAGTTAGCGAATCTTTAGACTTCAATGTGCTTGTTCCAGAAGATGAGAGCAGAAAAGCCAATCAAGCCAAAGACGATGCCGAGATGCAGCAGGTAGAGCTGAGGCTCAAGTGAGTTTGACAATATGACAATCTGATATTCCGGATTTTCTTTCTTTATTTTTGTTGTTTTACGGATATTGATTCATAATTTTCGTATTTTATATAAATTTTGTTTTACATTAAAATTCAGTAGTAAACATAAAACATTACAAATTATTTTTATATTTTTATAAAATAATTATGAAAAATTAAAAATTTATCATTGACAATTAAAATTTTATTAAAAAATTAATTGGGAATATTTGATAAAAGCGTTTTTACTAAACTGTTATACATAAAAAAATACCTACATAATAATCTTTTTATTGTTAATAGGACCTTGCGTACAGAGTCACAAATAATGTATTTGGATACACAAATAAGGTCTAGTCTTGGTCTTGATCAAGCAAATGTTGATGAATGTTTAGAAGCAATGGATCAGATAGATGAACTACAGTTAACGCCTTTAATGCTCAAGAAACATGCGCAAATCGTTGAAACTATCAAAAGGGTATTTACAAATGATGAGTTTTAGTAAAATATTTTTCAAATTTCACGTTTTTATAACCCAAATTTGATTTTAGTTGAGACGATATGTTGGAAACCTTTCAGACTGGAAACTTACAGAAGAAGAAACAGTGAGTATTATTCTTTAATAATTATTTATTAAATATAAACAGTATAATATCGTAATAAAAAAATTTTTTTCTACAGACTGAATTCAAACAAAAAGCAGAGAAAATACAAAAGAAAGCTGAACAAATATATAATAAATTTAAGGTGAGTTTCAGTTTTATTCACATTTTCTACCATTTAGTGTAATTAATTTTTATAAATAAAACTCTAATTTTAAAAAAAATCTTCAAATGTTTAAAGTTTTGTACCAATAATCATTCAAATATTTAAAGCATACATATGTTTCCTTTAGTTTCATTATTTAAATATAATTTATTTTCTTGATAATGCTTCTAATGATCGTAGATTAATAATTGTGGGGATGAATGAATGGTCTCACGATCTTTTGTTTTTTATTTGGCACTTTATTCAAATAATGCCGACGTTTTGGTCATTTGACAGGTAAAAGCCTGGTGACCCTTATCAAGGCAAACACTATAAACATATTTTAAAATTATCATAACACTTCATAATATTCTTCTTATTAATTTTTTAATAATATTACACTTACTTTTCTTGTTTAGTCATTGTTCACCATTCCTGAAGGTGAAACTTTCTGGAATACCTTTGCTTTACTAGTAGAGAGATTCAAAGAGTGCACCAAAAGCATGACACAAGAAGATGTTTTTTCTCTTATGGTTGATCCCACCCCAGGTATTTATAATGACGAATACATGTATTACAATAATTTTCTTTAAATAATTGCAATGTGATATTTTATCAATTTTAGAAATTGTTAAACCCGTAGAGGAGTCTACCTCAGCAGAGATTACGAGTCCTGTTAAGAGTGGTGAAACTGGAGAAACTTCAACGAGTAAAGTTGCTGAAGTAGAGTCTGAGACTAAGTAACATTCGTGAAAATTTCATTTTTGCCAATTGGACTGTATTTTTAAGTGCGACGAAATTTCGTCATTAAGCGTAAAAACCGATTTCTTTATACTATCGACAATCGGTTTATAATATCGAAACAAATTTATTCATTATGAGTAAACGATTTTTACATTTTCTGTATAAATCTGAGTTATGTTATTGAACGCTTTTCTTCTCAGCCATTATTATAATGTGGATCGTATTGTCAAATATAGGAATAGGTTAATTTAAATTAAAAATCAGCATTGTAATACATTGAAATATAATATTTCGATTTGCAATTTTTATTCTTAAAGAAGATGTTTCGAATTAACTTATGATGCTGAAAAGAATTTAAATACACAGAGAAGATATGTATAAAGTCATTAAATCTATCTTGGATCTCATTTCAATTTGATATGTAGATTCATAAATTTTAAGTTAGCACAAATCAAGTAAGTTTTACTTTAGATGAATTTTCATATCAAAATGTGGAAAACCTTATACAAGAAATACGTAACGATATTAATTGCAAATCAAAAGTAATTGTAATTTTTTATTTAAATTAAACAATTTATTCCTAAATAGATGTTATTTTTAAAGATTTGTTTAAGCGTCATATTCATCAAGGGTTAAGGAGAATTTCTTTTATATTTTGTGTCGTTTAAAAGTTTAATAATCTCTTGGGCAAATGTTTAAACCAGAGTTGCTACATATCGAATTTCTTTTAATTAAAAAAACTTCTATGATTATTGTGTCCCATGTTTTATAAAAGTTAATGATCCACAATATGCATCGCACTTAATAAGCAATAAGTTATAAATATAAAGAAAAAACATTTTTTACAAAATTTAATTATTCATGTGTGTAAAAGTATACAGACAAAAGATTCTGGCAGCACTGCTTTAGATAAGCCAAAGAGAATTTATAGTTATACTTATACATTTAAAAATTTTGATTGTAAACTCTGTCGAACTTATAGTATAGTAATAAAGTCGTGATATGTATTTACATTTACACTTGATCGTTTGTATTATAATAATAGTGCAGATTGATAATCAAGATTTTCATTATGAATTTTGTAATCGATAGATAATGATCGGATGTAAAGATCGATATTTTTATTTGCATATATTTAATTGTGATACTTTGCATTATTAAGATTGTCATGTGTAATGTAATTTAATGAGAAACCCTCAAAAGCAAATATTATTTTTTTGCACATTATAATACTTGTATGCACTCTTTAAAAAGTTATAAAATAATATTTGTTTTAAGGAATTGGTGTGAAAATGAGAAAAGAATGTATTTTATTAAAAAATAATTATAAACTGCTAACAATGAAAAAAAAAAATCGATCATTATCCTTCATTTGCAAAAGGCGAACGATTCGCACAACGAACATTGTGTTGTGAACTCGTAACCATATTTGCGTTCCCCATCTGTATATTTCTTTCCTTTCTATTTGATTTGTCACGATTTAAAGACAGAGACTACAGTATATGTAGAAAGTTCGAAACTGTTATGTCTATCGATTTTTGATACAACAAAAAAAAACAAAAAAAAAAAACAATAATAGATTAGGATGAGAAATTTAAGCGATTTGCTCTTCAGATTATAACTGTACTAAAGATATTTTGAATAAAAACTGTTACGAGAGAGTTGTAATGTATTTTGCACGCGTAAAACATGACTTAAAATTTTTTATTACCAAACAACTTTCCCCCTTTTCTGTTTTACTGTATTAAAAAGATAAAATATTTATCTCTAATAATAAATCATTCGTAGAAAATTATATTAGCTTTATTTTTAAGTAGTAATTAAAAAAATTGTCTTAAACTTTATAAAGAAATTAAAAATATGTATATTTATATTATAACCCAGAAAATAAAAGATTAAATTTTCTTATTTTCTCTAGTTTTATTTATTTTAATTACATATATCTTACTCATATTTGCCGTAAATACAAAAAGTACATATGAAACATTTAAAATACATATATTTTAAATAGAAATAGAACGTAAAAATTTGTATAATTATGTTTACTTTTATTAGTTTATAATTAAACAATTAGTACACATACAATAATTATATCTGTCCAACAAACTGAACTAGTATTTTACAACGCAGATAAACAAAATGCTTCACTATTATGATCCTAAAACCAAAAAATAATCTTTTGACCTCCTACAAAAAACAAAATTTGCGAAAACACCACAGACATCTTACTTCCAAAGACCGCGATCTTAAAAATCTACAGCTCACTTCTTGCCTTTCTTTTTCTTTTTCTGGGCCTCGGGCCAGGGAAAGCCCCGACAGAAAAGCACATCCATGATATTGTGGCAGGTGTAGTAGGCGTTTTCCATCGCCTCTTCGGCGAAGATGTCCATGGCAAAACGCGCCTTGCCCCCGCTACGCTTCGAACCGCGCGTCTTTTTGCTGCTCTTTGACTTTCCGGCAGCTCCATTGCCGTTTTTGCCGTTTTTCTTGCCCGTTGATTTCTTCCGGTTTTTTTCCGGCATGATGACTGCGTTTTTCTTGAGGGGCTGCAAAAATGGGTGATTTTTTGGATGAGATTTTTGATTATTGCAGGCGAAGGGAGGTGTTTTTGAGGTGAGATTTTTTTTTAGTAGGATATGTTTTAGTGGGATTTTTTATGCAGAGACTTTTTAATGTTAAAGTAGTACGCATTTTCTGAGGATCGATTGATAGAATGCAATTGTTTATGAATCATGCTTACATCATAACGAACGATCTATATTATAACGTAATAAGTGGAGATACGCTTTAGAAAAATGATAAAATAGATTGATGCTTATCAACGTGAAAGTATAGAACCATGTTTTTAATCAATTTTTCAATATTTGCTATAATTTTTAATTTAGTTAGGTGTTATCTTATCTGTCGCACTATCTTTCTCTCTTTTTGATACGTTTTAATTTGGCACACAGGATCTTGCACCATTCATCCGCAGATCTATGATTTAGAAAATTCTATTTATTATATCCTTATGATTAGGTATATACGGAGAATCGGTAAAGTTTAGTGGGACAGAATAAGGTTTATTATTTATTTAAAGACCAATAAATTAACCCAATAAATAGTAATTACAACTTGCGTAAGTTATTTTCAGAAAATAAAATTCAACGAAAAAATTTTCATAATTAACGCCCAGCCTCCAAGATTACTCATTATAAAACTCACCTAAATATCAACTTCCGTCAGCAACTTCAATCTTCACCAAGCCATTAAAAATTATCCACTGCAACAAAAGAAAATAACCCACCGTCGAACCTCCCCCCTTCCCCCAACGAATTAAAAAGCATCCAAGATCAGCTTTAACCTTCGTGAAATATTCATCAAAGTTAAACCAACAACACACACTACGTAAAAAAAAAAAAATTATCCTGCACGACGAGCAACTGCGCAGCTGTTGATAAATAAACCAGAGGAGCGAGGAACGAAGCGAAATGTAAAGCTCTCTTATAACGCCGCTTTCGCACCTGTGCGAGCTTGTTGAATCGATAATGCGCCGCGCGGTACACGCGATTGAGCGTTTTTGGATCTATATATGCAGGTTTACTGCTGTTTTATGCATTTAGGAGTGTTTTGCTGGGATTCGGGGGAGGTTTGGTTTTGTGGGTGTAGAGGATTTTGAGTGGCGGTGATTTTAGAGGGGGGTTGATTCGTTAAGGAGTGGAGTTTGTTCAATGAGTAGTGTTTTAAAGGGATTGGGTGGGTTTATGTATTAATGTAGGAATACAGATTTATGGGCGGATTGTTCAGAGAATTATTAACTAGTAACTTAAGTGATTGTCACCTTGGGTATACAAAATTTAAAGACGTTTACTCAAAGTTAGATTTATATAAGTAATTGATATTCTATTGTTATTGCCTTACCCATTATACTTCGTTGTTATAAAATTTTCCATTGTTTTACGCAGTGTATGCAATAATTACGCTTATTAAATGCTGGCATAAATGCTACATAATGAGTTCTTGACATGAAATTTGCGAATAATAGATAGCTTAACGATCCTCGCATTGACATTTTAACAAACATTTTCACTGGTGCACCATTAATATATATATGTATACCCAATATAAATTGAAAGAAATCACATATTGCATGCTTTGATACTTATAGATTCGCTATTATGAAGTTTAATTAAAACGAAAATGCACCGGTATACTATACGTAACAATGAAACTGTCGTAACAATTATAATTAAATCTCGCGCGCACTAAATTCATTGATGAGTTGAATATATTTCGGCTTTATCTTCTTACGACACTTAAAATGCTTCTGCTTAAAACTCTGTTGCCAGTTTTTTTTATGATGTGATCCAAATTTATAGCTGACTAGAAGAAACCTCAGGCGTGACAACTTTTTTCAGTATATTATTATCTCGTTTAGCTCTGCGCCTTATATCCACCATTATCATATTTGACTTTCAACACGTTTATAGCTTGTTCTTTACAGTAGATGCTCTAGCATAGAACATTTGTTAAAAGTAATGTTTTTAAATTTTTTTATAATAATAACTTAAAAAATAGGAATTGTAAAAAACAATTAATAGTTTTAGTTAATTTAAAGAGAATATTGTTTAATGTTTTTAGTTTAAACCAAATTGCATTGTTTACATAAATGATATAAGTGTTACTTAATGATAAAACTTTAAGTAAGACGAACATAAACAGACTGATAAGCATTCCTCTTTTATTATTAATCAAATATAAATTAGAGTCATTATAAGAACTTATGCTTCTTTCTTTTCAAAGAAGTAGACAAATTTAAAAATTTGACATTGCGAATACTAATTAGTTATGTTATCATTGTTTAAAATTTTTATTTGCAATTGTAAAAAACTACTCGGTAAGACATCAATTTACAGTTTTAAATAAAACTTTGACTATAGTTCATGAATTTTGGCAACTCACAAAATACGAATTTTTTCCAAATTCTCGGTAAAAAGCCGAAAACAATAAACAAAGAAGCGTCAAACAAGCATAATGCCATTGTCAATATATATTCTTAGCGCAACTTGATAAAGAAAGTTCCGGAATCACTGGGGGAAAATAGGATGGTGCCTCGAAACTAGTCAGTTTTAGGTCGACGTTATTTTTAGGGCCCCTCGAAACTTCGCGGACTTTTCCTTTGTGCACGCGTATCGGGCGATTTTCGCAGCGAGCGATCGGCTTTAAATTTAAAATGGGTGAAACTTTGTTGCTACTATCTGCAGCCTTGAAAAGTAAAATATTTTTATAGTCCGCGCTCTGAGCAATTTTAGAATTCACCTATGCATCTTTTGGATTAACGCAAAACAGAGTCTAGTCAGTGTCTTTTTGTTTGTCCAATAATTAGCTTAGCTATTATTTTAAAGAAAAAGCACAGTATGTATACAACGCCTCTCAAAGAAGCCAGACGCATTCGCGTTCATCAAAAACTTTCAAAAGCGTTTAAAGTGAAAGAGAGCAATGCAGTCGCACGTGTATCCAGCAACAAGCCTAAAATATATAACCCGGAGTAAAAAGCCTCTAAACGCGCTCTGTTTCCTACTTCTACGCATCCACCTCGGAATTAGCAACTCAAAATAACGAATAAATATATCAAAAGAGCGCCGGAGCTGTTAATCCGTCGAGACGAAAACAATTTACAATGCAAAATTTCACCTTTGTCGAAGCCAGCTTTCTAAGCTAATGCCCCTGTATGCAATATCGACAGTGGCGTAAATCAGCCGCAAATATAAATCGCTGATTGCCGGAGCTGATGCGTAGGTATATATGCGTGAGCGAAGCAGGTCAGTCGAGCAGGGGATGTTAAATTTTAGGACATCGTGATGATGTTGGTCGTAAACCTGAAAGGCTGTTTAGTCAACCAAAGTGCTTTTGTGTTATGGTTTATATGTGGATGGTGAAGGTGGACTTTCTTGGTGGGGACGTAAGTAAAAGCGCTTGATTTTTATGAAACTATAGAACGGTGTTTTCAATGTAGAAGTTTTAAGTAGGAAGTTTCCTTTGTAAGTTTTCGGTATTGATAATGGTATTTTTGTTTTAAAAAACTTGAATGAATTTTGAAAAATGTTTGCCGGTCAGAGATAATAAAGACGGGATCGCTACTGGTTTGTCACGTTCGGAAGATTTTTAAGGATAAAAGTTTGGTTTAATCTTGATTTGTATTTATATTTTTAAAAGAAAGGGGATCACTGTATCAATTGTGGATACGCTGTATTAATCGCGATATATACTTAAATAATAAAACATTAGCTGAAATCTTAATTAAACAATAGACGCGTATTGTTATAACTTTATGAGGTATATATCTATATTATTATGAATAGGATCTGGTTAAAAGTCAATTAACGAAAATCATTTGTTTAAAAAAACAATAGTATTTGATTGCTTGCATAAACGTTACGATATATTAGCGCTGCGCGTTTGCAAAAATTGTACAATAATTTCAACATCAGTATCATCCAAAACAAAAGCTTGCAATGATTGTTGTTTGACAAATTATATTATCTTATTGTAATATGATTATTTAAAGGTTTCATAGACTTTCTATTCGAAAATAAACAAAGAAATATAGTATAATGGAGAGAATAATAATTATTTTTCAAAGATATTTTAATTATTAATTTGATAATTCATTCGTAGAAACTTCTTTTTTAAGTCATGATTTTAAAGCTATAATAAAAGTTTTATGTTGCTAGTTAATGACTAAATCGGAAGAAAAATAAAATGCACCTATGAATAAAGTTTGATTATACATTGTTATTCTAGGATAATACTAAACAAGGTATTATGTATCCTTTATTTATTAAAGATTTTAAAAATTACTAATATTTATAATCTTAAATTTTCTAAATTACAGAAAGGAAAATCTTGGAAAATAGTTTATTTGAGTTTGGTAGAAAATAGGGCATTAACTAAAACTTTCTAATACTATTTTATGCGTGATTAACTTTAAGCAAGACTTTACGGGCTAAAACTACCTTGGGAGAAAATTTAACATTTACAAATTTGGTCAGTATCGGTGTCAATGTCAAATTTTTGATTTTACATTTTCCAAGCGAATTTCGATACAATTACAACAAAATTAAACGATCTTATAAAATAATCACATACAAACCAAAATTCAAACAATCGGCACTCAATAAACAAACGACAAGCCAACTAATTAGTCCATCATCCGAACCCCAAACATCCATATCCATCTCCCCACAACCATCCACCCACTCCTCCAAAGTATCCGTAAACACCGCACCGAAAAACCCAAACAATCCACTTGCAAGGAAAAAAACCCGCTAACCCCCTTCCCCACACCGTACCCAGCACCTTCCACATGTATATTCCTCCAACCTCGCCGGCGAAACTTTCGCGAAACTACACTCACCGCGCTTGCGTTCTAAACCAGCAGGCAGCATAGGCACCGGAGGCGACGCGCGGTAAAAAGCGGAGTCTGTCGGCTCGGCCCGATCATTCAGTCGAGCGCCGACGAGCGAGCTGCGCGAGTCTACAGAGAGACGCACGAGCAGCGCGCGCAGGTTTCCACTATATACTTACACACATAGCAAGAATCCTCAGCACTCGCCGGGCCTTTCTCTTCACTCGACGCCAGCCCCCTTGAGTATCTCATCGCACGCATCAGCCGAACTGTATATAGAAGCGACGGTTTAATCTCGCGAACGCGCGTTTAACCTAACCTCAAAGCTCCAGCAGACGCCAAGTGAAGAAGCTGCGCGCGCGTGTGTGCATTCCATATATACGTGCGGGGAGAAGCGCAGCCGCCGCTGGACAGGGAACTAGAGGTAGACACCGCCGCGCCCTTCTATACAGCGACCATATTTTTTTTCAATCGCCGCCGCTAACGAACGCCAGAGGCTGCAGCCTTTATGGAGCTTGTCGACGAGGAGGTCTAGGAGAGTCTGACTTTACAGGCGGAAAGAAAAGCTAGAGCTCGAGACAGCGAGGAAGAGGAAATAAGGGCAAAGATGTCGACGGCACTGCTAGCCCTCTTCGCCGTCATCCTCTGCATCCTCTTCAGGATCCTGAACGTTAACAGCGCGCCCCAGAAGCCGGTGCTCATATGCAAGGACCAGAGCTTCCTCAGCAGCATTCTGAAGATCGCGCCTGTTATCGCCGAACCGTGAGTATATGGATAATGTGTACTTGGCTGGGATTTTTGTGGTTAACAAGCTCGTGGATGGTGTTTTTTTATACTTGCGGTCGATGAAGGTTAGGCCGACGATTTAGGTATGTGGTTTGCCGTTTGAGGGAGTTTTTAGCTTTGTGGTTTTACGGGCAGAGGTGGTTTGGTTGGGTTGAGATGACGTTGGCTGTTGCGTTTTTGAGAGGGTTTATTTTTTTGGTCTTTTGGGATTATAAGTCACGTCATGCCGGTTTTGGATTTTTTTTTCGGCGTAAAAGTTTGGGTTGGCGCGAGACGTTTTTGAGTCTATTAGCTCGTTTTATTAATTGTTTTGCTACTCGAGGACTTGAGGGTCTTGTAAATGTAGGAACTGTTCACATTAGTTTTTTGTTTTGAGTTTTAAAATAGATTTTTACGTTCGTATTATTATATTTACCTTGAAAAATCAATAAATATTCCGCTTTTTCTTTAAAAAAATGTCTTTTATGTTTTTATTCGAGAAACTTACACGCGTGTGTTATCACAAATACAGTCATGCACTTATATACGTAATCTTTTGTTTTCTCTTCTTTTTTTAATTTTTAGTATTTGAAAAATGTCACTGTTATGGGTTTGATTAAATACTAAACGCGTGATTAACTAATTAATAATCAATTAAAAGCATTCGCATTTTAGCTCTTAATAAGCCTTATTTAGCAGACATTTTATTTTTTTATTAAAACATTGAAAGGAAACGATAAAATACAATGTATATATACCAAAGACGATTTACTAGATATGACTCAAGGGGATAATATTTCAAAGCAAACGATGATGGAATTGTCTTGTCTGACAACTGAAAAAACGATTATCTGTATTATCTTTCGTTCTGAAAATCAATATACTTATTATAATCGTCTTAATAACAATTCTTATTTACTTAATTTCGGAGCAATAGCTCATTTTACATCAATACCGTAATCATTGATCGAAATTCATCTAAAAATTTATTTTTATACAAATTTCATACGCATATCGCGAATTTTGTCTCTTACAAATAATTAAGCACATAACAACAAACCGAAGCCATTTAATAATCAAAAGCTACGTACAGGTCGAATGACAACTTCGACAATCGATAGAATCGGAGTTAAACATTCACTCGCTGATATTCCGATAATTTTTGTGCATATTTCACTAGCAATTTCACTTTGTGGAACGTTCTAGGAAATCTCACACAGGAAGTATCCTTGACACGTTCGCGGACGTACTGCGTTCTTAAAGTCGCAGATTTTTAATTTTAATCTTGTATCCTAATGAACTAAGGACATTGTTTAATCGTTGATATTTTTCTTTTTTTTTTTTTTGTTTCTTGAATTGATTGCAAATTGAATGTGTTTTTATTATTTATTAATCGAAAGCTGATGTCACGGCGCTAGAACTTTCGATATGTGCTATAGTATTGTATAATGTTTGAAAGCTCAGTATAGTTGTTTGAATTAATCAATTTGTTAAAAAGAATTTTCGCGAACGACATTATCGTTAACTTGAATGATCGCTGTAATTTTTTTTGAATCTTGCATTTATTATTGATTTATTGATTGATTTATCATTAATTTTTCGCAGTATTCAACAAGAAATGAAAACCTAGAATTTATTTTTTAAGTACAGCCTTTCCAATCGGAAAAAGAGAGTTATTACACAGACGTATATGCCATCGATCGGTTTGCCTTTCTAATAAACCTATAGCAATTTCGTCAAGATCGGTCTGATTCTTCCTTTCACTAATGGGGGAGTATTACACCGAGACATTAACCTTTGCGTTGGTAAAGAAAAAAAACAAGAGTTCGACAGCTTAATTGTTTAATTGATTTTGTGCTTAACTAAAACGGTGCTAGTTTAAAAAAAGTTTAATTGCGTTGTTTTACTGATTATATTAGAATAGTCTGGAATTATGCAAATATTTCTTAATTTAAAATATAATTCAAATTTTTCGTTTCTATTGGTGAAAAAACACGCTAAGAAAAATATCCAATGGTTAATTCGAACAATTAAACTTTTATTACGATATCAAAATTTTTTCTCAGAGCATTAAAATCAATATAATATTATAAACAAGTAATCATTGTTTATTCTTCATGTACCTATAACCATACGTCAACACTGCGATTTCGCAGACGCAATAAACCCTAACAATCTCAAGAAAACAATGATTATATCACCGAATTCTCACCCAACAAATTGAATTTCAACCTCACCTCACCCATACCAAATCGGTTTTCCCACAACCGGAATTCCCATTCAACTATCAAATCAAACATCAAAAACCTTTTTCATCATCCTTCAAAATTTCCAAAATCTCAGCCACTCTCCAAACAACCCATAAACACACCTTCCCCAAAAGCGATCTTAAAACCCCTCTACAAACGCCCATACACCTCCCTGCGCGCGACTCAACCTTGAAAACCTCGCGCCGATCGATAGCCGTGTGCATCAACCTGACCACGAGAGAGAGAGAGGAAAAAAATTAGTGCGTGGGCGTACGGGACGGCAGTAATGCACACTTGTACACAGCGCTCCGGCTCTTTCCTCGCGGCTGGATGATCGAAAGGAAAGTCCGAGCGCTCGAGCCACACGAGCCGATATATACGCGCTTGCACGTGTAATAACGGTTCAATGCACTGTGAGCCTCGCTCTCGTGGAAATTTCGCGAGCCTCTCTCTCTCTTCCTTACATCTCGAGGCTCTTTCTCTCTGGGTTTCGAGGTTAGGTTTGCGTAACTTTCTTGGCTGCGGGCTGGGGTTTGTGGATTTGAGAGGTGTTTTGGCTGTGGGAAAAGGTGTAACGGGATATTATGTTTAGGTGGCTTGTGTGGGTTTTTTTTTGAGGTCTTGATTATGCGAATGCTGAGAGGTGACAGCATCGTTTTTATGGTTGGTGGGATGGTTTGTGGATGGGAGAATGAACGGACCGGTTGTCAGTGTTTTAAGTTATTTTGGATTGGTTTTATTGACAATCTTTTAAATGCTTTATTGAATGTGAATCATTGATGACTTTCGATGCTAATAAAAGATTAAGGTAACTTATCTCATTGGCTTTATCGAATGAAAAAAACTATAAAATTATTCAGTTATGTTGTGTTGACGCTTATGTAATATTGATTGATTTTTTCAATAATGAATTATGATACATGCATCAACACTGTACTACAAATATCAAATTTAATTATGATTAGAAAAATTCAATATCACTTTTAATGAGTAATAAATTGATAATAAACCACATTCGTACATTTCTCGATCGTTGAAGTACCGCAAACTGGTTTACTTAATGTGCGTAATATGTTCATGAAATAAAGATTGCGATGTAGAAAATGTTATTAATTAAAAATAAATTACAGTATTTCAAGCTTTTTAAGAATTTCAGGAAATTTCATTTATAATTGTTACTCTAAACTTTTACTTAATTCTTCACGGCTAACAGCGATACTTAAATTCCAAAAATAAATATAAATCATTAAATTAAATTGCTTAAAACGCATTCAGAAAATGCCTTACAAAGTAGCAACAATTTGTACACTTCGATAAAGCCCATTTCCACCTCAATTTCCGTTGATTGTTCCTATTATACCGTGTGTTAAATTTTCATACATTAGAATGCTAAATTCCACGCGAAACATTTGCTAATTCTCCTTTCCTTGCCCCAACCAAGAATACAGAAATTCCCTCGTTATAATCTCATTAGCAAAGTACAAGAGCATTACACAATGAATCGTAACACAAACGTATCGATCGATATTCCGATACGTACTTACTTCGCGTGTACGACTCTTGTTGTTTTGGTTCAGAATTTTTCCACCCACATGCGATTAAAATGACTTTTAGAAGAAAAAACTTTTTTGCTAATGAAAAAAGGAATTGCTGTTCTCTGCTTGATTAAGTAATCATTGTTTTGACGGCTCTCGGCGCATATCGGTACTCGAAGCTGATTAAATCGTATCAAAAGTCTTGACTATACTAACTTGGCTAGCTGGCTTCGTCTTATGATTTTTGTACTATCGGTTTATTTTACATACATTTTCTGGAGCTACACATTTCTTCGCTACAATGTCTAGATAATGTCGTTTTTATGTTATAAGCAAGCAACCGACACTGGCTGTTTTTACTCGACAGTGTCAATGTAATGACATAAAAAATATGGGAAGTAATTTTCGCTGTATTCGAATTACTTTTTTTACCTTCTAAAGGATTAAAAGCGTACTTGTTTCCTGTATTTTACGCAGTTATGTCATTGAGGTCGAATTAAAATTATTATTTACTTTTTCGTGTCTTTTTTTCGTAAATATTTAATTACTTTTTAAAACTTTAAGTTGAGAAAATGTTAAAAGTTATTCTAAAGAAAAAAGATGAATGTCTTTAAATTTTACGTACATTTAGATAGTTTATTAACAACAAATAGTGCTTAAATTCACTATTATCTGTAATCCATCTCTTATCTAAATAACACCTACACTGATTCAATTATTCGACATCAAACCTATCGAGAAATCATTATGTAACAATGGAAATTGTTACAAATTCCTTTAGTTTGAATTGTAAATCGAAAGATCGAAGTCTTCAAATGATAGAGTTGTCAGACTTAGTTTCAATGAATTTTAACTGTGTATAAAATATTTTCTCGTACCACATTTGTCACATGCCGTCTGTGCAACGTGTTTCACATTGAGTAACTACTTGACTAAGATGCAGATTGGAAATTTTTTAATGAGTCATAAGAATTTCTATTGTGATTCTTAGTTCAGTATCCTTTTGCTACAAAACATAGGATATTAATAGTCTAACCCAATGAATTATATAATAGCACTAATCAATGAGGTCAAACAAAACTCGTTCTCAGTCCTGCGACACAACCTTACTTAAACATTGCACACTCGTACACAATAATTAACCTTTAAATAACTCACCATCCTCATAACCAAAAACACTTCCCTGCATATCCGCTTCCTCAACAAAAACACCTACCTGCAATCGCATAAACATCCCAAATATGTCAACGCTCACGAACTTGGCCAGCTCATCAAAAATCCAGCGCCCTCGCGCGAGTTCACGGCATTTCCGAGCAAGTCCTCGTATGATGTTAGATCATCGGCCCGAATCCCACACGCCTAGCTCGGCTTTGCCAAGGCGAGTCGGGGGCCCGAAGATTATGTGCGAGAGCCGAGCACACGTGTCGGTTTAATTACACGAGTGAGTCATGCCCCAGCGAGGAGAGCAAGAAGCGAAGAGCGCGCATTTTTCAGCCGGAGCGTTGCTCTGCATACCGATTTTCTGCGGAGCTTTAGAATTTTTTACCGCGATGCGCGAGCGCTGATAACGAGGCGCGAGCAGGTAGACAGTCGGTGTGGGTGTTGTGCGCGTGGAGGTGTCTGGATTGTTGGATTCGTGTTTTAGTTTTGACGAGTGAGCTGGGTAATGGTAATGTTATGTTTGTATGGCTGTTTAATGTGCTCGTTCGTGTTTAAATAAAATCTTTGTCTCGTAAAATATCCATTTGGAATTCCTCTTCTGAAAATCCAAACAATTGGCATTGATACAAATCAATTAGAATAAACAAACAATCGTAAAAAAATTCACTCGCCCAGCCAAAAAAACTTAACGACATCCATTATTCAAAGCGCCGAGCAAAGCTCTTTACAATCCACTGTTTTTACAAATCAATCAGGAAAAAAAAAGGAGTATAGTCTCAGCTCACAGCCAGTGAGTCAGAGAGCGCAGCCAGAGCTTCTTGAAACTCTTTACCATTTTGCGGTCTTCAATTTCTCCCTCCGCCTCAAGTAACGCTCTCATCGTTACGCGCCACGTGCATAAAACGTGCGGGCGATTTAAGCGCGAGCGATCGCTCATTCAATTTTCTATTTATAATTTCTGACGGCTGAGCGCGAGGAGACGTGCAGAGTCTCTTGATAGGAACGTTTATTGACGAAGTGGCTGTGGCGGCTTTCCGCTGAAAAATGGCTTGCCGATGAGTGGAGCGGAAGCGTTTGTTAATTTAGGTTGGTTTTATGATTCGCGTGATCGATTGGGATGTTGGCAGTGGTATTGTTTCTTTAAGATTGTTTGTTTTACTGCTTTTTTTTTTATTTTGAAAATGGTAGTTTTTATTGATAATTTCTTGTAAGGTTTGAAAATTTGTTTCTAGTTTGAGAAATATATTGCAAAATTTGACTTTACAAGTGATTTCTTTCTTGAGAGTAACCTTTTTATCATATATGTCATAGGCTTTCACTAAGTAGCGTTTAACATTTGAAATGCGCATTAAGTACGTCGTTTAAATAATTTCACAAAGCATTATGATTTTATACAAAAGTCAATATTCTATGGCTATAGTTTTTCTACATTTTCAAAGCATGCTTAGTATGGTAACGAATAAATAATGCATACACATTCATTTTAATATTACTTTCGTCAGGCGATATTAACGTTATAACGAAGTTTTCTTTTATTATTTTATGCAAATTTAATTATGTACAACCAAATAAAAATAAAATTAGCTTTTCTTAATTTAAATAACAAAATCATCACTTTCTGTTTTCAAATAATGAAAGCTTATCTGAATTTATAAAGGTATGTAAAAACGTTATATCATACACATATGAAATTAAAGTGCAACAGAGTTATGAACGCGACAAGTTTTCTAAAACAAAAAAATAGAAAAAAAATGAACAATGTTGCATAAGAAGCGAGTTACAATCAATACGACCTCGTTACAATCTTTTGCATTGTGCAGCTGCATTAAATGAATGCATGCGAGAAATATTGTTTTTGAAAAATATTTTTTGTCTGTTATAAGTTATTAAATCTGTAATATTTATAAAAAAAAAAAAATATCTCACTATTGTAAAAAATCAATTAATTGCAGAATTAATCAAATTTGCTAACTTTGTATCTTTTTTGCTAAAGCAACAGATTTCATTTTTATTATCTTCATTGCCACGTTGCCTGGTGGCAACTAAATTTGATTTAGCGATTGTCTTACCGCGGTGAAATTCATTACATCAACCTTATCTATGAGTCACTCAGGTTTATTTATTTTTTTCCAAGCTGACACACGCCTTAAATTTCTGCATTTTATTACAGCTCTACAGTTAAGATGTTCGCTTTACAGTTTTTCTTTTTAAAGACCTATAACTTTTCTTTCATACAACCACGAATCCATTCGTTTTTTTCTGAAATCGACAACTCAGCTATTATTGATTAATACGTTTACGCATTAGAAAGGGCCGAGTGTTACCCATAACACCGTTACGAATACGGATGGTATATCACAACGTCGCGGAAACTATCGCAAGGAATTCGCAAGAAGTTCGCTTGGTTACGAAGCTACAGTCTTCCAATACACTGTGGTTTGTCACGAATAGGCGACGGGCAAATAGCCACTTCCGCAGATTGTCATGCGACGATATACTGCGCTCATTGGCTTTTAAAACCTAGGAAGTGCATGTGAGTTTACGTCTCGAATTCCGCGTTTTCTACTAAATCCGCCTTCACCCTTGCGTATAGGGGAAAGCGAGAAATTTCTGTTCTCGACCGTGTAAGTTTTATTTTCTGGGAATTTTCGCGTCGCGATTTTATATGCGATTTTGTATCGCGAGTTTGTATGCGAATATAAATTATTGGGGAACTGAGTATTTGTTGAGATTAATTTTTGGCTTGGCGGATGATTTATTCTAAGTTATTTATTTTAGGCATTTAGAGAATATTTCCCATTATAACATAAGTAAGGTTGTTTACAAACATATAGTGTGTTTAGTTTTTTTAAGTCGCAGCTACTTTAAATTGGAACGACTGTCATCTCGTAAGTCATTTATTAAATGTCAAGATAATAAAAATATTATTCCTGGGAACTACAGTACAGACATAGAAAAGTGAGTGAAAAATGCATTTGAACTTTTGTCATTCAAACAAATATATATTTTTAAGGCAGTTAAAATGATTGATTGTAGACTAATGTTGTATTATCACGTTATCTCAATGAATACTAGTAAACGCGACGTTATTACTGTTTTGACTAAAATGTTATAAAAGTGTACTGAGAATGTGCTCAGTCGACTCTAAAATTAAAATGCTTTACATCTGTAGGCTAGCATCCCCTTGAGAAATATTTGCCAGACTCTCGTTTTTTATATATATCATGAACAGATGACGCAGGCTTGAGGACACATGTTTCGCTTTCATGTAGAATTCTTGAATCTTGGTACATTGGTATTAGTATATACGGATGGAAATTTTTTATCAAAAAATTATAGCATTTGTACAGTTTTTAGCATCGTAATTTTTCGAATAAACACCATGTAGGCATCTTGCAGTTATCATTCTTACACGATAATTTTTTTTGTGGAAATCGACTCTACGAGCCAGAGTACGAGAGTAGAGAGTTGATTGAGAAAGTCGAACTGCGCGAAGCAATAGAGCGGTTCAAAAAATTGAACTAGTCTAAATTGTGAAGCGCTGATAAATCACAAATACAATTGCTTGTATCATTTGATTAATGTATAAGTAATTGTATTTTCTTAGATTTTTATTATTCCCAACAATTCGATTGTCCCGAGTAACTTGATTTTTGGAGCAGCTTGACCAATGCAAATAGATCGTAATGTTATTGATAAATATACCCAAAAAATCAAAAATTTGTTTTGAATGATAAAAAAAAATAATGATTCAGTTCGACTTGCTATACGAGAATTGTATACTGCTTACTGGCGTGAGTCAGAATTATGTCACTCATAATAAAATATTTTCTATCTTTGGAAATATCGGCGACAGTGAATCATCAATTATAATAATGCGTTATCAATACGGTTATCAGTCTAGAAAAATCTGCCAGATATGGAATATTTAAAAGCTGGAATTTCTTTTTCCGCACTTATCGCTATATATAATTTTAAGCTAAGAATTCAAATAAACAAATTAATTTTTCTCAGCAATCAAAAAAGAAATGTTATATTTTGTGATACTATTACTACCATAGTTGTATTACCACAGCAGTTTGAATTTATTGATTTGATTTTAAATTGAATCAGAGTTACTTTGAATACTTCCCTGACCTAATTTCATTAAAAGTACATCGCTCATCCTATTATTCCATAGCTTAAAATTTAGAAGTTATGTTTACACCACGTATAATAATTAATAGTATCTCACAAAATATTATTAAATAACAAACCCCTTAAAAAAAAAAAAAAAAAACATCGGCACCTACATTAAAGCCTTTCAAAACAAATAACGCTCTGACCACGTCTCCACACATATCCAATTCCAGAACAATCCCTGAAAAATTCATCAGCCACTCACAGATAAGCGAGAGCCCGGGGTCGCGAAATAATCGCCGAGTTAACGAGATTTCTAGTACATTTGAGAGCCCCAGCCACTCGACATTTCCTTCATCCCTCTCCAGACCAGATAACAATCTTCCTCCTGTCTCGAATCGATTTCTGTGCATTTACCTCGACTCTGGCGTGTGTGTCGCGCGAGCATCTCCCGCACGAAAGGAACTTTCCAGCTCTTTGTACCCGCTGGCGTCATTTGCTCGATTTCGCGACGAGCGACCTTCGCTCCTCTTTCGGACGTCTTCGCGGATTTGCATTTTTTTCTCATTTCGATGCACGCCCCACGCGCTCGATATCGACTCTCTTCGTCGTTCTAGCGCTTTTTGGAAGATTGGGGCTGGGTATCGAGTGGATTGGGTGTAGAGACGTTTTGTAGGAGTTTGCTGGAATTTCGATAGGTGAATTTGCGGTGCGATGGTTCGTTTTTAAGGATTGTTTATAATTTACTTCTATTTTGGACTTTCATTGACCTAGATAGAACAGATGTGGCAGACTTGATAAAAGAAGGTTGAATGGTTCGATATTGCGAACATTTTTGTATGTAAAATTGGGGATAGCAACGCATAGTTTCATAAGCGAGGGAGATTTATCCTCGAAAAAATTCCTTAGTTTTGTGAGAAACGTATATAGAGATCAGCTAAAAATGCACCGCTTTCGCAGTGGCCTTGAAAAAAGTTTTGAAATAAAAATCGAGCGTGTACAAAGAGAATAATTTTTAAGGTGTCTTCTTTATGATATCTTTCAACATCCTAATAGTGGAAGTTTGTGAAATCTACTTATTTGAAAGCATTTGATTTCGTGTTTACATTTCAAAGAAAGTTTACAATGTGCTAAAACACAAGAATATTTTTTAGAAAGAAGCACATTTCTGTTTGCGATGATTTTATTAGCTAGAACGTTTGCCAACGTTAGCTCATTTGGCTACGTGATTTTTCGTAAACAGCGACGACACTTGAGACTTTTAGATTAATAGGCAGATAAATTAATGAGGAATTGCAGTTAGTGTGAAAGTGCATCTTTTCAACAGAGTTAGTTACTTTTTACTTCTTTAAAACTTTTGCTAGTGAAAGTCTTAAGTAGATCTAGCAATTAAAATAGCAAAGAAATGAAAATATAAAAACATTTTTGGAGTACGTTATTTAAAATATAATTCCTAATAATTATTCTTCATGATCTAAATATTTTTTATTACAGTCAAATCAAATAGTTACTGTCGATACAGTCATCGATAATAGTTTCCTTTCAATAAAGATCTGAATACAGACTTGAAACGTATGAAAGCGTGTTTATCTCTTCGACTTTCACTCGAACCAACAGAGCCATCAAAATCAAGAAAGGCTTATTACTTTTTTTCATACCACAAGCCCATCTTTGAAGTGCTAATAATTAGGGTCAGTGGAGCGATTTAATTTGATCTTTTATCAAAACTCGTAAAAATCCATCGATATACAAAATCTACATGTCATTCCCGACGCCGCTATTGCAATCGTGCTACTTTTCACTTACGTGACTCGACAATTGCTCCGGAAACAATGCAAATATGGTTCGTTTTGAAGATAGTTCTTGATAATCGCGCTCTCAAACGATGAATGCATTTGCAAACTTTCGCGGAGAACGAATGGAATAATTATCGATTTAATGGTAACTGCGTCTGCCTGCATGTAAAATATTTGATATTGACAGAAACGAATTATATTAAAAAATTCAATTGCTGATCAAACATTTTAATAAAACTTAATGTTATTTTTTGTTATAATTACTGTGCATGTGATAGGAGTTTTATGTATATAGCAAACATTATTTGAGACAATATAATTAATTGTTGGAATAAACTAACCAAAACAATCTTCAATCATATTAAAACAGTTATTTTCGCATACAATTCAATTACTTAGCTGTTTATTATCAAATAACAATAAAACTCCTTAATTGAATCATCGCCTTTTTGACAAGCCAGCATATCATACTCGCTTAGCTCTCTTCAAATATTTATTTTCTCTAGCTCAGCAATTTTTCTAATAACACTTGACGTTTCTTGATGCTCATCTAACAGCTTGCGTCACGCGAGGACTGTCTTATAGAGAGGCAGTCCTTGCCGGTAGGAGCTCCGTGATAAAAGCTCCCGATTACAAAGTAATTTAGTACACAAACTGGCGCGAGTTTTAAATTTAGAGCTAAATCCGCTAATCATTCGGTTAAAAATAGAGTAAGTGACGATACAGCGGCTATTAAGGCAGTGATTCCTTGTTTTGGATAATATTGATCTGCCAGATTTAGATTTCTATTTGCAGAGAAGGTTGAAAGTGGGCGGTTTTTAAGAGTGAACGAGATAAACATCGGGGGTATGATACTGTTTTTTTTTTTTTTTTTTTTCAATATCTTTATAGGCCATAACATTATATACGTAGTTTTTACTAATTATTTTTAATGCAATGATTTTGTAACGATAAATAACATTAAAAGTTTATAGAAGTCATTAGTTCAATGAGATAACAGAATCATCTTGGATTCGTCAAAAAGTTTGCAAATGATGCTAGCTGTAAAACAAGTTAACGATTAAGCAAAATATCGCCGTGTTAGAATGTAATTGACGTTTCATATACACTGAATTACATGAAAGTATTGTCTATCGATCGATTTCACATATTGCATGGCTATTAGCGATTTAATCGAGGAAAGTAGACGAGGACACGCATGGAAGGTCACACTAATTGTCACATCCTTTTTTACGTAAAACCGAAGTTTTTCTTGTAGTAAAAGCACAATTGCTGATCTATAAGAAGCACTATTAAAAATTGAACGAAAAATAATTTAAAAAAAAAAAAATAGGAAACAATAGGAGTGTAATTACTTAAATTATAATTTAAAGAATGTATGCACATCTTAACCTCCAGTACTCCTTAACCTTTGGTACCCACATATACAGTCTATTAAAAAATGCTCCTGCGGGTCACCTAAAGGTAAAACTTGTATCAAAATACAACAAAATTGTAATCTATAAAGTGGTATAAGACGTCAAATTACAGTCTTTAATTATATGAAAAAATATATGTCATATTATGTTCTTTGTTAACGTAACCACCTCTTATCTAATTAAATCGCAAAAATTATGCATAAGAATACTCAAAACTATCCTAAGTGAAAGTAAAAAATCTAATGCATTATCTCTTACATACAAAAATCGCACGACCACTGTGCCAAATAACCACCGAAGCCTAATGTTATTTTTTATTTTATTTTATTTTATTTTATGAAACATAAACGGAATGGTCCTTTTAATAAAATGAGTACAATGATAAAAATAATATTCTAAATCATAAAAGGCGACAGATAAAATATTTTTTTTAAATATAACAATAACGGTAATCAATAACATTCTACTACTTTTATTATGTAAAAAAAAATGCAGTAACTCGGGTTACTCCAATCTCCAATGACTTTCAGCAGCGCGACTTACACACATACCTATCGCCGGGACACGCGAGAAGGTAAAAGAATCTATGCCACTCGGTGTCACTGCCCTGGATGACAATTTAATTTCGCGCTAATCCCCTCCCCCCTTTCCATTGAAGCAAAAAAAATGCCCTGACGCGCAGCGGAAAAATGTATCGATCGATCTTGGCTTGCGTAAAATCCGTCTGGTTTCACTCTTGTATTTGTTGTTATTTGGGCTACTTATTGAGTAGGAAGCGTTGCCAAAATTTCTGTGCGAGAGGTCGTTTAACTTTGTATAGTTTGCGGTTTTGAAAGAGTTATAATTGGGTCAGGTGCGATGGAAATACTGTTGTCTGTAATTTCATGTTTCGAGTACATAATTGGCGTGAAGTAATAATTTACACTAATTATTGGACAATTTTGACGCGTTTTAATTGCCGGAAAACTTTAATAAGAAAAACCTGGTATTCGGTTTTATTTCGCGACCTTGCCTCAACAATACAATTCAATCATCCTATAATCACAAGTATAATCCCCACTAACAATTCACAACAAACAGCCCAACTCAAACGTCAAAACACAAAAGACGCCCAAACTTTCCTTCCTCCTCTCATCTCCCATAAATCAATCCCCGTTCGCGAAATCGGGAAAGTGATCATCAATCTCCCGGCCCCTTGAACTTTTAACATCCGTGCACTGAATGCCGGTGCTAAATACTATATACACACGCGCGCCTTACGAGAGCCGAGAGCAGGTACCGTTAACCCAAAGAACTCGTACAGCTTCCGATCTCTCCTCTCCTTCGGTGCGCGCGGTTCTACTTTTTCTAACGGGCCGCGTTCGACGACCCGGCGAAAAAAGTAAAATTTTTCGAGCCAACGGAGAAAGTAAAAATCTTAAGCGATATATACTTGCTCAGCGTATGAGCATGGCCGCAAGGCGTGACGAGAGACTGAGTTCCGCGTGACTCTGAAAGTTTATCTCTCGGGCTGTTGTGGCCGGTGAGTCATGCGCGGTTTGTTTGTTGTTAATGATCAGCTCGCTTTGGTCGTCTGTTTCTTGGAGATGATGAGGATGGATGGGTTGGTTCGGTTGGGTTGGGATGGTGTAAAATGTGAAATTATGTTGTTGATTTTGCGCGGTGAGAGTAATGTGTCATTGTAAATTTATAAAGTTTGTATACAAGTAAATTTATGATTTTTGAGAAATGTGGGGTGTCATTTTTTAGAAAGCGGTTGAGTTTTGCAAATATTTAGGTTTCAAAAACTTTGGGAAATGTAGTTTGATATTTTTTATGGTTTTCTAGAGTAGCATAGAATATTTAGATTTCGAGAAGAAAGGAGGTTACTACAAAGACTTATTTTTTATGCGAGAAAAGTTCAGATTTACGATCCTTTAACCTCGAAAATAAAGATTGCAGTTGAACGTATAAATCTGCGATTTTTATCCGAACTATCACTACTTCGAAAGTAGGTCTTTATTTCTAACTTCAGACTTGTAATTTTACGCAGCATATCTTTCTCGTTGAAAGTTCGATATAATGAAATTTCCAAGTGTTTAATCAATATTGTGATTCGGAACAGAATTTGAAGTTACAAATAGAAATTTTCACTATAAAATTTTATAAAATAGAGAAATATTGTAGAAGCGGATTTTATACTATCACCAATATTCAAATATTGGTCTTAATACAGTATCTTTATTGAATAATCAAATGAAACATTTTTATGATAAAAGTAGCAAAATCTGTATCAAAAATGAAATTCTGAATTAATTAAACTACTGATGACTAAGATATTATTCTCACTTTCTATGCATGAGCGGAAAAAACGAGTTGAACTCAATTTGATCTTCTTATATGATTGATATTCGACTAATAATCAAATTCCCTCATATGATAGGTATACTTTCTCTAAAGGCATTATATCGTTTTCGCTTTTCGTGTACGCGTGTCAACTATAATTTATTCATACAGTTTTTGCTATTTTTCATTTTCAATTATACCTTTTAATTACGTTATTAATTCCATTTTTGATGATCCATTAAAATAAATTTTTTAAATTGAATTTACTTTTTGGATGAAATTAATACTGTTTTACGTTATTACATTATTTTGCTTTTTATTTTACAAATGCGGTTGTTATGTACTTCAACATTGATGACCTTAAAAGATTTTACCTGAAATAAATTATCAATCAACTTTATGATATGTACGTATTGAAAAACGTGACTGTTATACGTATAACACTTTTCATTCTGTGAGTTTGCTTCCTCGATTTTTGATTTTTATCTTGAAACATGATGTTTGTACATTTATTTTTCAATTGAAACACTTTAGAGGTCACTTATTGTTAATTAACGTTTGTATAACTATAAAAATTATTGATTCAAGAAAATATTTAGATAGACTAGATCTATAAAATAGTTCTAAACATTTTATGCCTATGTTTATTCAGTTTATACTGTTATTTTATTTTTATACAGTTTATTCAGCTTTATCGAAGCTCTTTTAACTTATATAAATTTTATGTATCGATAATTTAAACCACATAGAAACCAAAATAAAATTAAAAATAATTATGAACAGAATTTTAATCAAAATAACTTAAATTCCTACACGTGCGTGCTGAAACTTGTCTGCATCTCTCTATCCTCTCAATTTGCCCACCTCTCCGTCAAATTCCGTCGCAGAACCCCGCCCAGCTTCGCTTCGCTATCCCAGCGAAAAGTCTCCGCTTCATTAACGGTAATCCTTCACCTATATAACGCATAAAACATAAAAAAAAGTGCACAATGCCAGAAAAAGAAACGTCGCAAAACAATGGGCTGGCTCATATATCTATACACGCACCTGTATATACACTAAAATGCGCTCGCGGACGCGTCGATATCGCAAGTCGGGCTCGCCCGCCGGCGAGCTGGATGGGATCGATCAAGCCGACCTAGACCTTGAAAGCGGCCGAGCTGTATAGGCGGCACGCCGAGATGCATGAATATGCGCTTATCTTCCGGTAAGCTTTTAGGAAACTACTGGCCGGTTAAGTATGCGGGGTCTGATTAATGCGGGTTGGGGATAGGCTTATGGTTGATGCAAAGAGAGATGAACTATATGTGGGATGTTAATGTTGGTGCGGTTGGATGGAGTTGGAATGTCAGAGAAGTATTATTTAATTCTGGAATGTCTATTGTAATATTAGTCGTTACATATCTTCCCGTTTTCCGGTATGACTAAATATATTTTGCGTGATTTCGTGAAATAACGGAATTAAATTGAGACGCGCGTAGCCAGGATCGGAGAAACAAGTTAAATGCAGATAAATAAAATTAATCAAAATTATTTATTTAGAATACAATGGATTTATCGTATTATACAAAGTTTAGAAAGTGATTGTCCAAAAATAGACTTATTTATAGACACTTAAAGCTGGTGCGATATCCAACCATCTACAATAACAATTTTTCGGGTATCTATGAAGCTTTTAGTATAGCTCGTACGTTTTATTAGTTTATAGCCCAAGAAAAAGAGTACCTATATCTTAAAGTTCGGTAGTGGTTATATTGTTATTTAGTACTGTAATGAGATTCTTTTTTCGAATTTCAAGCGCACCTTTATACTTTGAAACAACACTGTTTCGAAAACAAGAAAATTAATTAAAATAGTTATATTGGAATGCAACAGATATTGTTTTAAAAGTTTTAGCCATTTTAAGTTGTTAGGTGTATTACAATAAAAGATTGAGTTTTGATAAGCGGTAATTTTATCGAATTCCGCGAAAGCCCGAGAATAAGAAATTGCGAGGGTGACATTAATTTAGTTCAATCTTGATTTGCATATCTAAAAATGGATCTTTATACGTTTACGTACATCTACTAAGTTATCTGATAAGAAATAAAAAACGATATTTTTTTTTAAATTCTTGTAAAGTTTTATAAATTATTTTTTTTCTTATTTGGAAAAATCTAGTTTTATTTTGAAATTTTCCATTATTAAAAGTTTTAAATAGTTAATGAATTAATTGTATAAATATTAAGTTTTGTTTGACAAAAATTCAATATGTGGTACATAAAAAGTTCATAAAAAAATTTATGCAGTATTTACTTATATATGTATTATTCAGCACTAAACCTGTTATATTAGCGCAAAAGTAAGCCTCATATTTCAAGCTTTCCAGAAGTTACGAATTCTAGATTCAACAGTTATATGTACTTACGTCGTCACCCGAAAAAAGGTCATCGTAGTCTGACGTCACACTATGACGTTACAGCATTGATTTTTGAACTATATTCTCTAAATCTATTGAATATTTAAAGTGCATTTAATCTTCTTTACTGAAATTTCCTGTCATTTAATTAAAAATTTTATAACACGGAAGTTGTAAAATTTTTTTTTCATAAATTATTGAAAATTTACTATTTATTTGCGGGCGTAATTAATTTAGTATTCATTTATGCAATTTATTGCATACATTTTATGAAATAGAAACATTTATACTAATTTTTATATCATTAATTTAAGTAAAACTCCTAGAGATGCTTTTCTTTCATTATCATAATTGCCGCAACGCGTTTATTTTAAATTTGTACTCTATAGGCCAAAAATACGTGAATACATTTTTAATCGTGTAAATAAACTATGAATATTTTTTAACCTATTTATTCTCTGCTAAATAAAAATTATTTTTGAAAACAAATAAAAATGTCTTTGATTAAATGTAAATGATTTTAAAATTAAATTACGCAGCACATAATTTAAAACTTAACTCTGTTCTTCAAACTGAATCTTAACTTTGATACACCAAAGTGTGTCACAATATTTTTCACGTGCGATAGCTTTTTTATTCGACTTGTCTTGTTTTTGTAGAGTACACTACGTTATGAATATTTCAAAGTATACAGAGACATTAATATTTTACTCACTGCAATGCGCTATGACGATTCTTATTATTTTAATATGGGCCGTAAATTAAGATATTAAAGATAATTTCCATATTTTATCGTTAATAAAGTTTTTAGTATTTTTGAATTTTTTATTTAATTATATAAGGCTTTTGTGTTTATTTCTTATATTTTAATTAAAAATAGCCTAAAAAGGTTTATTAATTAACGTTATAAATTTTTTTAAAATCACGAAATATAAAATGATTACTCTTATTAATAGAAAATTTCTATTATTTCAGGTACAAACCTACGAGATTATGGGGATTCAGCGGACACGTGCAGACAATTGTCCACAGTATAATTGGCAGAGTTCGATGCCCATGGCCCATCGGCGAACGAGTCTATATCGGCCTGCCTGATGAGACCACCCTCACCTATGATCTCTATCAGCCGTTGAGCAACGGACATGAAGGTAAATACAAGCCATTGTTATGCAGACTGCATGTTTCTGTATTTTCTTTTGTAACTTTATAATCCGAATCGAAATTTTAATGATTTTCAGTAACAGGCATAACACTATAACATATAAATAGTTCTTTATTCAAGTGTTATAGGCAAAAAAGAAACAATGAATAAATTTTAGTATAATAATAAAATATATTCATTTTTATTATCATTCTAAAGAATGCTTTTTTCTTAAACTCACAATCAATTTGGGTTCTAAAAATATAGTTACTTTATCGTAAATTTCATTTATCACATAAAGAAAGAAAAAAGTTGTATCAGTTTTAAGAACTTAATTAAATTTATATTGCTAATTACTTTTTAAAAAACGATAGCTAATCGTCAATTGAAAAAATGTAAACCCTTTACGTTTGGAAATTAAAAAAGCGATTTTAAGCAATCCAAGTATACGCGTTGGCCTAGAGGCTCTACATTGTCGACGATTTAAATTGCAGATGACGTGACGATAGCCATTTGTCCCGGAATCGGAAACAGCTCGGAGAGCGTGTACATCAGGACGTTTGTGCACTTCGTCCAATGTCATGGCTACCGTTGTGCCGTCCTCAATCACGTGGGCGCCTTGTCCAGCGTCAAAGTTACCTCACCCAGGATTTTCACTTATGGTAAGTTTATAGTTTTTATTAGCTTGTTTACGCGGAAAACGTTATTTTATGCTTTTTATTAAAGAGTTTATTCATAAAAGTATGTACTCGTGTCATTCGGTTTAATAACAAACTGTTCAGTGATTATGTGCATAGATGTTTTGTAAGGAATACAAATTTATTTATTTTATTGTTAATGTCTCAATTTTCATATTTTATATCTATGTTTTGTAATTCACCAAAAGTTTCATCATAGTTTTAAATTTATAATTTTTAATTTACTATGTTTTTGTTTATTTAGGACACACTGATGACTATCACACGATGCTTAAAAATTTGTTGGAGAAACACCCTAGCACAAAAATAGTTTGCGTTGGATTCAGCCTTGGTGGAAATTTGGTAACAAAATACATGGGAGAACATGGATCAAATAAACTTCCTAACATCATTGGAGGTATTTCAATCTGCCAAGGCTACAATGCCATTGAGTAAGTTTTGCATACTGATTTTTAATTGTGTTCTAAATAAGATTTAGCTTTACTCATGTTTTTGTTAAATTTTTTCAGAGGCACAAAGTATTTGCTTAACTGGACAAATTTCAGACGCTTCTATCTGTATATCATGACAGAGTCCGTGAAAAACATCATTTTAAGGCACAAAAATGTACTTTTGTCTGAGGAAGTAAAACAGAGACATAATCTAAATGAAAAGGATATTGTATCAGCGGCTACCTTGCCTGAATTAGATGAAGCTTACACTAGAAAAGTAAGAATATTTTTTTTAAGAAATTTGAGAGTACGGTATATTAACAATATTTTTACTTATGTTATATTTCTTATTATCGCAGGTACATAACTTTAGGTCGGTAAAAGAACTTTACAAATGGAGCAGCTGCGCATTTTATCTTGAAAATATTTCTACACCCATGGTGTTTGTTAACGCACTAGATGATCCTATTGTTCCTGAATCACTACTTAATCCTATTAAAGAATATGCTGGTAAATAACATTTTTTGATTGAAAGTTAATAAAAAAAAATAAAAACTAAAAGTTTGCTTAAAAAGCATTATTTTGTTTAACTGAGTTGAGAATAGAAGCAAAATATAAAATAAATTTTATATTTCAGCGACCAAACAACAAGCTCTTTATATCGAGTTGGCGCATGGTGGTCATCTCGGGTTCTACGAGGGCGGTCTCCTTTACCCCAATACGATAACCTGGTTGGATCGCACGCTCGTATCTCTCGTCGGCTCTCTTACTCTCGCTGCCTCTGACCGTGCTCTCAAGGCCTTCTAAAATCAAGACTAATTGCGTGGAGCGCGGAAAAGTCTGCTATTATCGCGAGCGCGGTTCGCATGTGACAGAGATGCACAAAGAAAAGCTCCGTAAAAATCTTATTCCAAAGCTGACCGCTGGTGGTACTGTGCAAAGTCTTTGGAATTGAACGAGTAATTAGAGAAGATTTTCTCGAGGTTTTTGTAAGTTTTTTGAACCCGATAAGATTTTTCGAGTACTTTTTTTGGAGAGGAAGATGATGAAGAGCACGAGATGGCAATCGATTGCAAAATATAATGCGCGAGACCAAATTTTGTCGATTGTGCTATACTGTAAATCGCGTGTGAGAATTTTGATGGAGCGTGTGTAGTACATATTGAGATTTTCCGTGTGAGGTCGCGTTAAAAGATTTGAACCGTCAATTATTTCGTTAGCAAGATACTCATAGGGGCAGATGTACTTTGTTGTGATTGCTTTTTTACAGACTGTGGCGGATTTTTAACGTGACCGAGGATTTCATTAAAATTGAAGCGATGATATATGAACCCAGGAACACAATTACGAATACTTTCATGAACATTATAGAAAAAGGGAAAAAAATGGAGACAAATGATGAAAGAGATAAAATGAAGTCATGTACTCAATAAAATTTAAAACTATAAATGCTGCTTCATATGTAACTGTGAATATGAAAGTATAATTATGAGTAATTTTACTTGTCCTGGGAAAAGAGGTTCTAAAGTTTTTCGAATTACCTGCTGTGATTGTGATGGCGTTTGCACACTCATAAGCACGGGATAATCGTTTTAAATGCAATACTATAATAGCGTGTACACGAGCGTGTGTGCGTGGGTGTGTGTGCGTGTTTGTGTATGTTATACACGTGCAGTTTCCTCGATGTTGAATTATAATTGTATAAGCTGATGGATTATTCTCAAACCATTCCCTGTGGTGCTTCTTTAATTTTTAAATGTAGGACAACCGAGTGATCCATCGATTATTAATAAAATTAGGCGGATCGACAAAAGATCTAAATTTTATGATTCACCATCATCGTTCCACGAAATTAATTGGACTTAAAGACATATGAAAACAAGTGATAAAATTTGTATTAAATTTATGGATTTTGATTTTTATTATAAGTTTGATAAGGTCGAAAATTGTAAAATAAGCTACAAAAAATTAATTTTTGTAATTTTATATCCATTGTCATTATATAACATTTCAAAATTTTCATTTTAGAGTTTTTTCGTAATAGATGTGTAAAAAAATAAAACTAAATGTAGATTTAATAATTGTAATTTGCTATCTAGTTTTATTAAATTTTGCAGATCTGTGATAAAATAATCTCAAGAATATTTTGGTCGGACAGTTTAGTTCAAATTAAATTTTCAGATAGAATCATAAAAAAATAATGAACAACATACGTTTGTAAACATTTAAGAATGTTTACTAAATACTATCTAGATTTGTTAATTTATGATTCTTAATGAAAATAATTTAGGCAATTTATAAACAAATTTTTTTATATTTTCATAAAAAAAAAATTAGAATCATTAATTTTTTTAATAGCTTATTTAATAGTCCACAATTACGAAAGAAAAAGTAGTCTTGAAGATCTTTAATCGTTCCGTCGATAATAAAGTTCACTCAGGGTACTTTGTAAACGTATTGATTAAATTAAATTATTTGTTGACTGGGAGTGTATATTTTTCCACGCTGCAAGGTACGAAATTTAGAAGTATAAGAGCCAGTGGCTCATTGTTCACTTTCTAAATATACTTACTCAGATTGCGAATACATGACAATATTAAGGAAGCAGAGTCTGAATGAAAAGAAATTTATTAATTTATTTATGGACGATTATTTAAATGACGTCATTAATGCATAATTTTAATGATATTTAGATTTTATTTAATTTCTATCATTTATAATGGCAATTCGCAAAGATAATAAATTGTTTACAAGTAACTATAAAGTCGTAGAAGCTACTAATCCTTGTATAATTTGACTCTGTTTTCTTAAAAGTCACAATTTAGCGCAAGTTTGAAAGAAGGGTAAACCTTAGTTTTTGCGAGGGTTTTCTTTTTTCTGCAGTGATGGTAACGCAGTTTTATGCGTACAAGAGAGTATAACTCGTTGTTATTCACTCAGATTTGCACTATATTACACGATAGCATATAAGCGTTTTCCTCCGTTTCCTTTCATTGTTTTTCGTGTCATTCAAATAATTCGGTGACGTTGAGAATCGATAGATTTTCACGACACATCAGTAGCATTTTTCTTTTATCAAGATATAAAAAGTAAATAAATAAATAAAACGTGGAACCAAAGGTCTGAAAGAAAAAGCCTGTATATTAAACATTAAAATATTATTTATATATTTATACGTCGGTTGTAAAAAGATTATAGATAAATTTTATATTGTTTGAATTACCGTTTCGAGAACTTTTTTTAGATAGTCACGACGGTGAAGTCCATTTTTTATTCAGCAGCAAGAAAATGAGCTCAATGTGTGAAAATTTCAACGATCAGCTGTTACGCGCACGAACGTACAAACAAAAAACTTCGGCGATGCAAAGTGTTTATAAAGTTGATGTACTCGTCGAGCGTCAATTGCGTTTGTCAACCTTTTGCGAACATCTAACACACCGGTGTTTTTTTGAATTAGAGTTTGAAATGGATTTTTAACTCGTAGTTCGATTTGTTGAAACGTTTTGAGATTTCACGCGTAGCAAAACAATGTTGTTTGTAACGTCAGTCATTCACGAATATTTTTACGCAAATAAAAAGCAAGTGATGGTGAAGAGAATTGAAATGTTGTCTTATTTATTATGAACTTCCATTCGTCCCTTTGAATCAAATGTACTTTAATTTTAATTTACATATAATGAGATGTAAAGAAATATTCATATTTTTCACATTTGAGAAAATCAATATTTATTTTTTTTAACGGAGTGTGCGAAACTGGCCTTCTCGTGCTTGTTTTGCGTGTGCGAAGTAGCTGTTTTACGAAT
>UELX01001849.1:0-37646 GCA_900480035.1 Eupelmus urozonus
CGCATACCGACAAGACATACCAAATGCTTTAAACTAACTCTCTACAACCTGTTGTTGTGTTCCCATTCCATTTTATCTTTGAAAATAACCAACACTTACATTTCCAAAACAAAAAACACTCATTCAAAATTTTATTAAAGAAACTGTTTAACTTCAAATCTTACAGCCAGTCCAAAATCATCCGGAAAAACCAGCCTCTCGGCTCCCCGGAGCCAGGCAAAGTTTACGCGAAACTAGACAAAGGGCTGCTTATAATACTCAGTTACCGTGTCCGCAACAGTTTCCAGACGGATGTAAGTAGATTACAGTCAGTCAGCCCTCACGAAATTGCAAACGGAACAGAAAGCGATACTGCAACGCGAAACCCCCCAAGAAGTTTCCCGAGCCTGGGACTCTCGCCGAAAGTGAGTTTTAAGTCTCGCAGACCGCACGTATAGCTGAGATTCACGTATACGCATTCGCGCGCGACTTTGGAATAATTAAACGCTCCTGAGAGTATTGTAAGTTTGGGTTAGTCCGAGTTAAGATGGCGAGGGATGAGTTAGTTGGGTTATAAAGAATGTTTTCCGCGAAGGGTTTGCTAAGACTCAATTCTAAAATTGTTTGCAAGAATGTTGTGAGACGGAGTTGCTTGAAATGTAGCGGTATTGTTTTGGATATTCTAGGTTGATGGTATTATAAGCTTGAGCTTTCTAAGCTTGCGACACTCCTTTTGAATAAATAAGTTTACGCTAAATGAAGCATGGTACAAATCGTAATAAAAAAATTTTTTTGTTTTTGTACTAAATGCGTGGAACTCGATTTTGCTTGAATGAAATAGGGCATGCTATTCCGGTGCAAAGATAAAATCACTTTTGCGCATTAATAGCGAAAATAACTATTACACTATCGGTACGTAATAGTGTAGTAAATAAAACTTAAGCATCGTTATAGGCTCTTAAAATTTGGTTGAGCTTTAACTTTAACTTTAGCTTTATAGGTGACTGATACAGAAAATAAAGCAAAAAAATGTTTGTTTAAAATGTTAAGTATACAATATGGATAAACAAAAATATGTTCAAACTATATTAATAATTTTTAAATTAAAGAAAAAATATTAAACGCCGTCAGTAAAAGCATAATATTATAAATAAAGATTTAGCTGCCACGTTTAGAAAGTGGTAATATTTTTGTACCAGCAGTCAAGGCATTCTACGACCAGCTATTAAAGTTTTATATTAAAAGTCTTTATTGGTAATTATTTCGGCATTGGTGTAGCTCTCGTAATACTTCGATAAAAATTGCAACATAAATAAGAGTTATAGAAAAATAAAATTAATTGAAAAAATCGGAAAACAAAATAAACAAAATTTACCGAGCTTCTCCAAAATAAACCATCTCACCGGAAAATTCAAAAAAAAATAAAAAAAAAAAGATTTATTTTTTAATATTTGCACAAATAAAAACGTTCTTGTAAACATTTTTAACGTTCGCCCAACTCATTCATAACACGCGCTTTATTAAATAAAAAAAAAAAATTTCCCTCGCTCCCCATCAAAAGCACAAACGAGCATTGCCCCGCGGATTCAATTGTTATACGCACCCCAAGCTCGCGCGACTCAATCCGACTTCATCAAACGAAATTAATTTAATTAAAACTTTAGTCAAAAGAAACTAATAAACGAGTGGTCGGGGGCGCGGGGTAGCGCCGCGGCGCGGCTTAACAGACGCAAATTAAAATCTCGTCAAATAGCGCGATACTGGGTAGCCGCTGAACAATGGAACTTACCTTAGCGATTCCGCGCTCCTTTATGCAGTCTCGTTGAAAAAGGAGGCCGCGTGCCCGGATTGTAGGAGAGGAGAAAAGAAGGAGAAAGGGGCGGAGTGCTGTGTTGTAGCAAGAGGGTCACCCGTAAAGACTCCGCGAAGGCGTAAGAAATTAATTCCGGGTATTACTTGCTGTGCGTAGTCTGGGCGCTGGTTAATGAAAAACAGAGATCGGGACTGCGAAGGTTCTTTAAGGATTCGTTGGCTGGGTGCTTGGGTAGTTTAGAAAGTCTTTTCGTTTTGTTATAGTGGCGCAAGTTAGATGCTCGTAAATAATTTAAGGGTAAAGGATGGGTATTTCAATGGTGATTAGTAAAATCTTATAAGGGGTTTAAGTTTCGTGTAAAAAATGAAATGAAAAAAGAAAATTTATGTATGTGCGAGTGTTTTTAGCTAGTTTCCTAATTGCATCTTATATTGATTTATTTTTGTTAAGGTTTCACTGTTTATTACACTGTTTTATACCTCATCACCTAAATGATAGATGTATTTCTAGTTACGATAAATTCAAATTCATAAACTTCAATAAAATGTATATCCAAATTATTATTTCCCATATTTAGAAATTGAGAATACTTTCAAATTACTTTTTTCCACTCAACTCCATCTTTGCATTCCTCCTAGAAAAAATACAAAAGTCCAAGCTCAAGTGTACTTCCTGACCTACCCGTATTGCATATTTCGCAATTACTGATAATGAGAAAAAAAAATAATAATATAACGCTGCTAAGGAAAAATCCGCAAGAAACGCACAAACCAGCCGAGAAAGTATTCACGCAGCCTCGCTATGCATCCAGCTCCGGTTTTCTCGGCGAGGCGCAGAGTTCGTTAATCGCGCCTGCGCCGGCTTTTCATCAGTGAATTCCGCCGAATGAGCCTGACGTTATTCGCCTTCTCCCCTACTTATTGTAAATATTATGAATACCAGACAGCGCGTTCTTAGGAATTTCCCGTAGCATGGGCATTTTCATTTTGTCTCTCCCTCTTCTGCGCGCTCGCGAGGCGTTAAAGCGAGACGAGAAAGAGAGAGAAAGACGAAAAATAGCGAGCGCGTAATTCAATTGTTGCGGCGGGCTGGATGCTCGCTAAATGCCAACCAGGCTTAATTTAATGCTCTCCGCTCGGCTGGAAAATTGTGGGAATAGGCGATCTTTTGCATGAGTTCGCGGAAATAGCTTAAGGGGCTCTACGCTAGACGTTCCACATGAAACTCGATATGATATAATTCGCAATAGCCTTTGGTTCATTATGGAGCAATTAGCGAGAGGAGATCCTTTGTTAAATTTAAGTACGAGATTATTTGATGGACGGTTGAAGAGATTATAGTAGTCATAGAAGTGTTTCCGCGTAATTTATAATAGAAAATAATAGTTTATGAAAATATTTTGAAACAGTGATGATAAATTGAATTTTACATTTTGGTTAGACTCTCTCGGAGAAGTGAACAATCTTTGGAGCTGAAAATACTTAGAACAAATAATAATATAGTCAGCCTGTTGTAAAACTGTAATGATTTCCAAAAAGAATTTATATATATTTATTTTGCATTCTGAGAAATCAAAGAAGGCAAATTGCTGTTGCCGCAACATTTCTTACGCGGAGGAAGTTATTTTATCTGGAAACATGTAATCCATCGTGCCTGTAATTTTGTATTTCTGAATACCGTTCTTATTCTAAAAAATAAAAGATTTCTCCGGCAACTTCCTACAGATCAAACAATAATTACGCGCAATATAAAAGGAAATTGCTGTATTACTCATGATCGGAGCGTAATAAAGCCGTATTGAAGGAACTCGTGTGAAATGTTCGTCGGCCAAACTTCTAAGAGATTGAAAGTCTAGAAGTGTACGAATATTCTACATGTCTATCTAAAAGGTAACTTTAAACGTTTTATAAAAACTTTGAATCTAGTTTATAAATTATTTAGTTTCAGTAATTGATAAGTTTTTCAAAGAAATACAAGTATCCAGTCTGGCATTCAAAAAAGTATTAACGAATTTTGAATCTTACTGTAAGTAAATCCAAAATATAATTGAACTATGTAATAGTCTATCAATGAGTAAAATTTGAAGTCAATATTCTTAATAGTGTCTAAAAATAACGATTAATCGAAAATTTTGTAATTGTCTTATAAATTAAAAGACTGAAAAAAATTATGATAAAACAGCAGTGTACCATTACAAATGGTAATTGTGTCCTGAATTTGCTTATATGTAAATACACTTTTAATATTCAAAATGCTGCATAATCTATACATATAGCCGGTAATACTTGGACTATCAAACCACAATCTAAATCTTCAATTTTCTCTTCCTCCTTTCCCAGACACAAGAGGGCACATATACACACAGCCACGCACCGCTGTCTTACTTTTGCACCCTCTCTTTTATCGCCGGTCCACAAGTCGCGCGTAACGCTCGAGGCTACAAAAACGAAAAAGTATTTGCAGTACCGTCAGAAACGCGGCTGGCCGACCAGTGCTCTCTCTCTCTCTCTCTGTCTCTAGCGTAAAAACTCGAACGCGACGTTTCTCAGGAAGAGCGGGGCCGGCTCGTCGAAACTTTTGTCGCGAGACTCGCCGAGGGATTTCGTACGAAAAGGGGAGAAAGAGGATGGCACGTGCGCGTGCACTTGCGAGAGTATATAGTTTGGTCGAGTGACGCAATCGCCGCTCGCCGGCAGTTTGATACAGGCTCGGGCTTTAAATGAGCGGCCGATGATTCTGCGAAGATTTTCGAGGCGAATGTAATGGGGGCCGTGAATGCCAGCTGGCAGCTTTGGCTGAGTGGCTTCTTTGCGACTGGGAGCTGCTTTCGAGCGTGAGATTATTGGGATGATTGAAGTTTGGTGAAACATTTCTTTGGTTTTAGTTTTGGGAATTTTTGTTTTTATTTGGATAGGTCTGTTTGCACGGGATTGTGTGTGAAGAGTAATGGAAAGTTGAAAATAAATATGTGAAATGTTTTAAAAAAATTCATGTTATTGAAACTTTAGAGACTGTCTTTGAGGTCGCTGAAAAAAATTATGTTTGTTATATCTAGTAGAAAAGATGCTAGTAAAAGAACTAGATTTTAATTAATGTACAATTTTATTATTAATAATGGCGTCGTGTCAGTGTAATAATAATAGTATTTTTTCACAAAAAAAATTTTATTTCACTTTTAGTTGTTTTATCAACAAATTTTAATTTATTTTAAATTTTTTATTTTTAATTTAAATACTACTTTTTTCAAGTAAACATTATAAAAATATTTAATTAATTTTACATTTAACATGTTTAAGATTATTTAAAAAAAGAATTTACCGTTACTCAAAAGAAGAATATTTCATTAAAATTTGTATGTACTTTTGAACAAGATAAACTTGATGAAAAATACTTCGCCGGTAAAAAATGAAATTCAGTAAACTGGAATTGTGCGCTTCAAATTTTAGAAAGAATGCTATTTTTCTATTTTATTTAAGTATTCTCTATTGAATAGTGGAACACGGAACAAAAGTAACTAATTATAAATTCTTAAGCAAACTATTTTGATATAGTTTATTATCATAATGTTGACTATTAAGATTGACTATTGTTATAGTAAAATGTAAGGTATACAACAGGTAATTATAATTAATGACATGTAAGGAATAAACAAGAAATTGCTTCTCGTTAATAAAATGTAAACTATATACACTTTTGTGGCTTACTATTCATGTGCAACTTCGTACCAAAATTAAAGGGAGTACGTGTGATAGATAGAATTCATACGATAAAACGTGAATGAAGCAAATTCTACAGAAGCCAAGCTTCAAATTACTTTTCTCGGAAATTCTTTAGAGAAAGAAGCTCATTATTTTCAACTCCGACTTATTTCTCGAACTCAATCTCTTACATCTGACTTAAAATACTTGAAAACCACTAATGAGCATACGTAGAACTACTACTTTGTAAAAAAACTATACATACGATTATACTCATTAGCCGAATCAGTCGTTTGCTCAGAAAATTATTCTAAGAATCACCTAATCCAAACATAATGATTTACCTTCAAGATCAAAGGGAAACTAGTACAACATCCACATCACTCTTCAAGCTTCATCAAATTATACGCAACCTTTAACATCCTCAACAGCCAATTAAACCCTAACCTCTTCTACCAGAAAAATAACCAATCGCCCGCATTTTGCATCGACGCTTTTCACCTTTCCGATCACGTAGCGCGATCAAAGCGCCGCTGCGCCGTAGGGCTATATGCGCTCATTGCGCTAGAATATGAACTCGCGGTCGCGAGGATGAAGCGCGTAGACCACCCACTGCTCCAAGGCTCGCTCCTTCCAGACTCTCCCTCTTCTCTCGCCTTTGTGCTCTCCGTTCTATTATCGCGCTGCTCCTTTTTCGCGCTCGCGCGTCGCGGTCTCGTCTGGCTGCGTCTACAGGTATACGGACGGCTGAATGAGGAAGGTGGGATAATAAGCGCGGAGTCGGAAAATCATTGGGGGCTCGGATTGAAAAGGAAAGCTTATTTTTGTTGTGACAGTAATGAGTTGATCAATGTGAAGGTACAGAATGAAAATTAGGATGAAAATTTTTTGCAAAAATTCTTGTAATTAAAGAAAACTAATGATTAATAATAGTTAGCGATCTTACCAAAAAAAATATTTAATTTGCAGGACAATAGAAGAAACGAGCCGAAAAAGAAACAGAAGCGAAGCCACTTTGTGAGCCAGCAAACTTTATTCTAAAACGAGAGCCAAACTACATTTCTCGGCGAAAGAAGCCAATTAATTAAGCGCGCCCGTAGCTATTCAATAAACAGCCCGAGAATGCACTATGCACGCGGCCGGCCTTATTCGGGCATAAGTTAGCGCAAGCCTGCGCACGCTCCGCCTTTGTTTCTCTCCACTTCCGTCTTTCCCATCCTCCTCCTCCCCCTCATACCTATCGCCATTCGGAAATCAGACACTCGCGCGCGCTCCAGGGCGCGCAGAGAGAGCAGCAAAAGGAAGATGCCAGTTGCTGAAACCGAGCCCGCGACCTTATCGCTCGCCTATACCCTTTTCTTTTTCTGTTTTTAGAACCTCGCTCTCTTCGAAGCTATGCGAGCTCGTCAGTTTCTATCTCTCTCTCTCTCTCTCTCTCTGGGCTTTTGTCTTTTCCTAAGGCCACTCCTTGCGGCTCGAGAGTCGCTTTATTGCTTTTGCATGTTTAAGCTGGGAGTGAAGAGGGAAATGTAATTCTTATGTTCGAAAATAACGGTTTTGGACGCTTGGAAGATAGGGAACTTTTATTTTGCTGGTTCCGGAATCTACTGTATTCTGGAGAAACGTTTAAGCAAGAAAATGTAATAGTAGGATAAAGGGTTTTAATGATTAATTAAGGAAAGTATAAAGGGAATTTTCTATAATCGAGTATTATAAAATTGAAGTTGATTGAACTCTGGGGAGGATCTGATCATTAGAATGTTTGTTATTTAATGTTTGGTATTTCCTTGTTTCCTTGTTTTGATTTTATGATAAAAAAAGTATTATTATTTTGCTACGATAATTTTTTTAATTAGATATGGTAAACACACGCTAAAATCTTGACTGGCGTTATTTATTTTAATTAGAACTTCTAAATTTATAATGTAGCGGTACTAGTTGACATATGTCTTATGGATGGCTCGGAAAATTAGGTTTATATCTGATAATTATTACATAAAAACCCTATGTCTTAACCCCAGAATATCAAATATTACCAAATAATACCATTAAATAGCTTATTACGAACAATTATTGAACGGCATGCCCCACTCTAGAGAGCTCTCATACTTAAATAAAAATTATTCTAATGACTGAACACCATCCACTAAATTTATATATATCGAAAAAAGGTATTACTAAACTTACAATCATACGAAATTTATATTTTATAAAGTTACATTCAAATTTTTTTTAAATAGATTCAAAGTACCATCTAGAAGATTGTTAATACTAACTTCATTAGAATAATAGATTTTTAAACGTATTTTGAGATCTTATTACTTAAAATAAGAGAAAAACACTGCTGAAATAAAAACATCAGATTTCTGAAAATTAATAAAATAGTTATTCTTTTTTTCTTTTTTATGTATTTTTATTTCTGTCCATTCACTCGATACTTTGACACTATAACATCTAAATTTTCTAATATTTGCATAGACGGTAATGTAAGACGTCAAACTGTACAAAATTAGATAGACGACTGCAATTTCATATTGTAATATTCTAAATATTGGATCCACTTTCCTCCTACTAATGTTTTCTTTACTTATACTTATAAAGCATAATTTATACTTAATTAGTGCGATATAATGTTCTAAAACAACGAACTATCATACTATTACGCATCTTTTCAGTATTAAAATGACCAGCAGTGGACAAAGTGCACTGAAATGTTTTCATATTTTCAAAAAAATTTGAAACAAACTTACATTCTTGCAAAGTGTATTATGAATGTGCCGCCAGAATCGTGTTTTTATTGTATTCGTTTTTTCGGAATAATTTACGGAGTGTGGCCAATATCCGCGGTCAAGAAAAAATGGATTTTAATTTACGATAGTTTGTGGTGGATATATATAACAAATCACACATTACTTTTGTTACCAACAATGCGAACTTTATGTCTCAATTTTAAAAATATCATCATTGTGTCTTATTCTGTGATAGAAATAGCAGCTATCATAGAATGCATGATAATTTTACTTTATTCAAAAATTTTAGGATCATACTTAAAGGTTTGAAAAAACTCTGCAAAAGGCAATATAATTTTTCAATATTAGTTTTATAATTTTTTTATATACTTAGGTGTTAATAGATATCGCGGAAGATCAAATTTCCAAGAAGAAGGATCCGATCCTCATCATGTATGCAAAAAAATACTTCAGTATATTTATTATAATAGTCGTCAGTTGTATCGGTGTGATAACTTTTTTTTTATGGAAACCTCTGGCTACGAATGAAGATATCATCACAACTGCCTCTTATCCGTTTGTCTTACAATCAAAATGGCTGAAAATCTCACTTTTTTGTAATCAATTTTTCTCGCTAGCTCATTCTGGGATTGTAGTGCACGCCGAATTAATTGTTGTAATATTCGTTTTCACGTGTACCGATCGCTTAAAAATATTAGGGTGGAATATAAGGAGTGCTAGATGCTATAAAGAACTAACAGAGTGCATAAAAGACCATCAGGATATCTTGTGGTAAGCAATTAAATCTTTATATATTAATAAAAGAAAAAAATTAAAGAATTAAAGAAAAATTGAAGATTAAAGATTAAAGATTAAAGATTTTTAATTAAAAAATTCTATGAAATATTGAACAAAGAACTAAATATCATTGGTACAAACTGGAATTACAAATTTGGAATAACTAGTAAAAATGCTTCAAAATTTATAAAATTTGATATGAATGTATAAGAATATAAGTAGATACTTATATCCTTACATCATTGATGTACACTTCGTTAATTTATAAATTTTTTATGAAACATATTTTTAAAACAGTCTTATAGAAAAGGTAAATTTTGTTGTTCGAGTTGTTTCCGTGAAAACAGTTTTTACTTTTGTAATGTATACTATTGGTTCTGGTCTACAAGTACTTAACGTAAGTTGATAGTAATATAGGTTTAAATCTATTATAAAATTCAAAATTAATGAAATTCAATACTTTATTTAGAGCACACGTCTATCTATATGGTTGCATCAATTGTGTATAATGATTTACGTATATTTAAGAATTTTATTATGCGCTGAATGTATAGAAAATATGACATCAGCTGTAAGTCATTATTATAATAAATATTATTTCAATTTATTTAGTAAATTCTTAATGCTTAATATAATCTATCGATGTTTTAGAACGAAGATATAGAATATCTGATTTATTCTAGTAAATGGTTCTTTGAAAGTCAACGAGTCATTTATGCAAAAGCTTTCATTATTCGAAGATGCCAAAAATCGCCCAAAATATACGTCCCTGGTATAATACCAGCACTCAACAAAAATTATCTATCGGTGGTAAGTTTCATTAAAAAATGAAAAATGTAAAAGCCTTCTTAAGATCTTGAAATCGGGATAGTCCATTTTTTTAAATTTAATTTTTAATTTTCTGAAAAAATCTTGTTAGTTTTTGTTGAATTAAAAAAGGATCGACTTAATGACGAGAAAGTTTTGAAAAATCGTAAATTAAATAAAAAGAAAATGGAGTTACCATATTTAAAGAGGTTTACTCCATATTAATACTTTAAATTTCTAATTTTATTACCTAAATAACTTTTATTTCAGCTCTTTTACGTTACAATGTCATATTTTATGACGTTACTATCAGTAACCAGCAAAAAGTCTGCCCATGTTTAATCGAGAAACATATGAAATATATTAGAATAACAATGATGGTAAATTATTGCTTGTTTATTGTTTGGAATTAAACATAAATTCTTAATTGTGTTTTTGTTGATTCTAGGAATTGATAATGAACAATTTTCAATAAAACAAGTTGTTTATTTGGATTTTCTTAAAATACCGATGTTTTGGAAGATTTAATACTCAAGGCTCAGTAAAATTCAAAAGAATTTAATCAAAATTTTGCTGGCGAAAATTTTAAATTGAAATATGCAGTAACCAAAAAATCAGTAATCACAGCAAATACACTAATTCTTGTAGTCGACAAAAATTATAGCCAAAATATTTTTTATCTAATTTTGTAAATCTTTCTAGATTACATAAAGACAATATCCAATTGGAATTTGAGTTAGTTGTGTTCAATTTGCCAAAATAACTAAAGTAAACGCAGAATAAAAGAGTTCGTCTTCTTAGCTATATAGTAAGATTTCAAATAAATTATTAGTAATAAATTATTATTAGATTTATAATTATATATTTAGAATTATTAGAAACTATACATTAATTTTTCATAAAACATTAATGTTAAATTTAATTTCTTACTAATATGTTTGAGAGTTAATCATAGTAAAAGCATTTAATTAGATCTATAAAATTGAAGGATAAGATAAAATGATTATTGATCAAAAAATATACTTTAACCAAATAATTTATTTTATAGAAATGTCTTATCAGTTACCACACTTCTTACAACTAACTTTTCTTCTATTATATTATCACGATTAAAATTTTGTAGAATTCACTAGTTAGAACTAAAGTTAAAGTTGTAACGATGCTGTAACGAGTGAGTTGAATTTAATTCAAAATGATCCACACTCTTTATTTCGTTTCCCGTGCTTCTAGGCACGATCGCATTTTAACTTTTAAAAGTTCTTTTAACGTCGAAACGCAAGCTGCTTGAAATCAAATCGAGTAGCGAGTCTCTTTGATCGAAAAGTTGTAGTTTCTTTCCTCTGGACTCTGCGGCTTTTTTCGGAATTACTTTTTTCAGGATTACTTTTTTTCTTTAATATTTAGAAAAATATAAATAAACTTTAAGACTCTTTTCCATATTTTTATTACGTTACAGAATACTCAAAAATAAAACTTTCTTTTAAAAATTAGAAATATTTTTAAAAAGATTATAGAGATAACGAGCATAGAAATTCAATTTTCTTTTAAAAAATGTATCGATTAACTTATCCAATAGTAGCAAATCATTTTGTTCCAGCAAGCTTTTTAAAAAATTTGTCGCCTTTCAATAGTAATTTTATAAACTTCCAAATATATAAGTATGCTCATATATAAGAAAAACTTGAACAATGTGACAACCAAAAGAAGTGCGCCTGACAGTAACGAGACAAGAACATCGCGCCTGCGAAGAAAATTGGTAACGCGTGTCTCGCTCTCTGCACGTAAGAGGCGCAACGTCGAGTAGCTTCAAAAACCGTCAATAATCCCTGTTTCACCGTGAGAATCGTGCAAAAAATAAAAGTGAAATTCGTTTTATAGAAACTCGAAAATTTTAGGATAAAAATGTGGATGAAATTATTTAAGGTAGAATTTATGGAGATGGTTCGTTGTACTGTACTAATGAATATTGCTATTGTTTGTAGCTTCGAATTAAAATGAAATTTTGTTGCTTAAATTAAAATTATAAGTTTGGATAAAAATAATATTTATTAATTCTGAACAAGTTCAAAACCTCATTTTTTTAATTGTTATATCTTTCTTTTTTGAAATTTAATTTAGGATTCATAATAGTAGATTTCAATACGGGTGTGGAAGGTGGTTATTTCTCGCTTTGAATAGTACTTCTTTTTTTTGTATAATACTGGGGCACGAGTTAATTTTCTTTTTTTGCCAAAAAAAGGTGGACAACTTTTAGCGAAATTCATGACCTAGGAATTGTGACCTCACCTTGTAAGTTTTTACGGAAAAATAATAAATTCATAATCTTAAATTATTCAAACAATTTTGTTCTACAAAATGAAAATTTAGAATCATAGCGAATATAAATGACACAAGTAATATTTGTAAAAATCATTGTAATTAAATTAAAAATTTATAATCTTACGAATGATAAGATATTTTCATTTAGTAGCACGAGTTTTCTATTAATATATAGAGATTATACGTCAGACATTTTCTTTCGACTTTATTTTCATACGAAATAACAGTAGGTTACAGAAATGAAAAAATTAGAATTAATAAATATTGATGTCGGAAATGTTATTCAAAAAAAGAGCAGGTCTTGCTATATTTTTCTACTGTTGTTCAGTAAAAATATTTTTATAACTATTCCAAAATAGATAATTGATTGTTGCTCCAGAAAGTTATTTAGAGTATCCAATATATTTTCTATTTTAAAATAGTATGTTTTATTTTTTTTTTTATATTTAATTAACGCATCTAGAGTTGTACTATGTATTACTTTACAAATAGATACCACATTAAACTATATTTTTATAAATATTATTATTACCCAACTTTGGATTGTTCGAAGATATCTACTGAATTACAAAACTTTTCTAAGAAAAATGTTGATCCTCAAGTGGTTTTTAATGACTCATTAAAAACGTCGTTAACAAAGGCATTTTTTTGAATTCAGAAATTTTCAATATTCAAGCCGACCGCATTTCTCCGTGCAAATACATTCACCCAGTTTTTTGAAATTTCTGCGCTGTCGGCGAAAACGACGCCTTCGAAAAAAGGACGCAGAAGAAGACGGCAGAGAAACGGAAGTAAATGCAAAAACGAAAGAGAAAAATGCTGTCGATATTAAAGGGGCTTGCGTCGAGAGCAAAGCTGAAGAGGCACGCGCAGTGAAAACTAATATCGCAAAATAAAGAGTAAAATGAGAGAAATGTGCGTGTCTAGAAATGCCTTGCATAACTTGATAATGTGGATATTAAAAACGCAGCAGGAGATCTGGTATTTTATTTAAACATCCTAACAAAAGTATTATATCCATTAAAACTTCTTTTGCAAAAATATTACTCCACATAAAGACAGTCCAATAAATTGAATTCAACTAAAAAGCCAACATAGTTCAAAATTCTAAAAAAAAATTATTTTGCCACAGCGTTATTTCACGCTAAATATTTAAAATGATCAATGGTGCTTACATTTTTAAACGCGCGGGCGCACCTTGGAATCGCAGAATCACGTATACACAGAGCGGCGTGCAACGAACGCGCGTGCGACAAAGAAAAATGCGCGGAACGACGCTCGCAAAAAAGGGGAGGCGTGGGGAAAGGAAAAGACGCAATCGAAGATGCGCCGGCGAACCTCCGCGCCGACGTGCGAGCAAAAACAGCGGAGGAAAGCTTAAAAAGAGGTCGGTGAAAAAGAATGGATATGAATTTTCGATTGCTGAGTCGGTGAAAAAACTGCCTTTACTCATATCGACGCATAAAAGTGGATTTAGTGTTGAGTTGCTTTTTCAATTCGATTATTTATTTAACAAGAATAAACTTTCGGCGATCAAAATTTTAACTACGATTTTTTAAAATGATCGATATAAAACCATTACTTCAACAATATCTCCTCTCATTATCACCATCCCGTCCTTCTTCTCAGACGTCGCTGATGGATAAACGCGCAGACACCTACCGCAAAATCATCGATCCGCGTAACACCCATACCCATCCAGAAAATCGAAACCGCTACAGAAAAAAAAAGGATGAATCGCATATCACGCGGCAAAGATCCAAAGGTCCGCGAAGAGGAGCGTGACCGGGGAATAAGAGCGAGAGAAAGAAGGAGAGAGGACGCGATTCGAGTTCTCCGAAGCCGCGAGGAATCAGCAGTCCGGATCGCGAGCTGCACCACGCCTCCTCCCCTTCTTCCTTTTCATGGCGAGCGCGATTACTCTTTTTGCGGAGGACCGCGCCGGAGCGCATTATACACACGTAATAATGCTCGCCTGGACGGGAATCTGCTCTCTTGACTGCTTCGTTTCTTTAGGCTTGTTCTACAACGCCGAGGACAAGCGTGAGAATGAGTCGGGTCTGGCTATTTAGTTAAAGAGGTCTGTGGTGATGGCTTGGAGGGGACTGGATTTAAAGTATCTCGGGGCTTTTTGATTTTATTGTTTTGGACAGTTGCTACCGTTGGTTGTGATTTCTGGGTCGACAAATTGTAGGCGCTATTTATGGAAAATGTTTATTAAAAAATAGAACATGGCAGGATTAACTGATTCTGTTCTAGCCAATTTATGGTTGAGCTTTTAGCAGAGAAGTGGGTTAATTTAATTTTCTTAACAAAAATAACTATTCGTTTATTTATACTTCGTTGCAGAAACAGACGGCACGTCACGTTTTTTATTTCATTATTGACCGGTTTTTCTCGCATACATTTTTAAGCTTACTCCACAATAATAAATGACAATCTGATTTTAAAAATTACATATTTTTCATCAACGAAAGTTAAATTTGCTCTACCTCTATTATAAATATTTTCTTCTAAATATTCAAATGACCCCTCATTTTAATCATTCAAATGAGATAAAACGATTCCCGTCGTTGCAGAACCAACTTGAACCTTACCTTTCTCTTCGTTTATCTCGTCTCTCGTCTCTTTCTTTCTCGCTGTCTCTCTTCTTCTCTCCTTTTTCTTCGACGTGCTGCTCGTACGTGCGCGCTTCGCGTCCCGGGCGCTTCATCTCTCTTATTCTCGCCAGTTTTTGTTTTGCGCGTGCGCCGCGGCTGCATACACGAATAAGGCGCAGACACCGAGAAGAAGCCGCTGATGAATTCTGACGTGTATTTTCATTGTTAATGAACGTGTACCGCGGAGGATCAGCCGGAGTGACAGCTGAACACATTGCCGCAATTGAATTAATGGATGACTTTTCTCAGAAGCTGGACATTTTTTGTCCTCGTATACTTGAAATTTGTTGCAGCGGGATTTTTAATGTGATCGAATTACTGGTTTATCCGGCTAAAGGTTCATCGCTATTTGATATTTTGCTCTGGATTCTTACGGGCGGTTTTGTTGCTTTTAATGACAATTGTAAAAAGCGCATTCTGGAATTATTTTTACTCCAGTAATGCTGTTATTCTTTGAACAAATTTTTGCCAATTGCAATTAGATACCCAGAGTTGCGCGTCAAGAAAATATAATATATAGTACGTTATAAAGATAGAAGCTTCGAATTCCAAGAACCCTAAAATCTTACGTCAGAGCTTCTTCGTCGAAACTTTCGTGCAAGTTGCTATGCTTTGCCAAGAGAACTATATGTCTATATAGCTGGTTCGATCTTTGAAAGGCGTTTCACGGATTCCGCAAGCCCGTGTATTTCAAACGTTCTCTCAGTCTTGATCTGATTTGAACATTGTTTCGAGCAACTGCCTCGTGTTATCATACCAGAGAATCACGACCGTTCCTAGGAGAATGTCTGCGCCTACGTACGTAAAATGGAAGGAAAAAATTTCTAGTCGATAAATGTACGTTTAAAAAGATTGCGGTAAAAGCGTATATGACTAGTGCGACGCACGACCAGAGTGTGACTCATGCAAAATAGGTGTGTTGTCTGTATGAAATATATATTGCACAACTTGTGGATTTTTATATGGGTTATTCGAGATTTAAGTATGGGTGTCACGCTGAGCATTTTCGAGAAGCAATATCTTTTTGAAAAGGACACTGTCCGGTGTTTATCGATCCTCGAGTTTTCATGTTTTCTGAAACATCCGCAGGGATAAAGGATATTTTTGTGTGGAACATGGAAATACTTTTATACCTTGTTTGCCTGGCCATCTTTTTGCACACCAAAAATAAATCCATTTTTGTTCTTTGATGCGATATGTTTTCCCATATTTTTCTCGGAAAAATATTTTTTGTTCCCAGTAACCCGTATAAATCTTTTTTTACTATAGTGAAAGATGGTATTCTTAAAAGAGAATTAAGAGCTTGAGAAGTTTCGTATTATTCCGGCCTTCACGTTACTGCTATCTAAAGTTATTTTTGTTTAAAACCTTAAACTCCCACAATGTTCCACGCCTTTTGAAATTATTCTTTCTTTATTACTTTAGTTTTTTATCTTGTTTTTTTACATGCGCATTAATTTGTTTGCTAACTATTCTCCCCTCCTGAATTTTTTATGGATATTATTCATATGTATTCTTCATTATTCACATTTTAATTCTTATCATTTATTTTTCATTCTGAAATAATCTTGAATATTTGTAAATTGCGCAAAATTATAAAGTTTTCTCTGTAATCTGCAACTTGATTCATACTTATTTATTAAAACAATCGATATTCCTGAATTGTTAATTACTTAAGTAATAATCAAAATAAATAAAGCCTAAAAAATTATCAGAACTAAATATTGAACATTAATATAAAAATATCCGAAGTCAATACCCCCTTCACAGACAACACTACCACTTTCCAAATGAAACGTCTGAAAGCGAAACACATTTTCACGCCGCATATTCCCCATTATTCCTCCACACTCGATTTTCTTCTACTCCCTTCAATATCTCTCTCGATCTCTCGCCGCTGGCAAGCTTTGGTATTAGCCACAGTCCAGCCAGTATCCAGTCCTCAGACGGTACGCATTACGTCGGCCTGCTCTCCGTCATTAAGGTAATGATACGTTCGCCACGGCGACGTTCCCTTCGCAATCGACTAGAACTTCTTCGCCGATTCTCAACAATATCGATGATCTTCCAGCTCTTTTGCCGTAGTTACTGCGAACTTCGAGAGAGCTACCTTTTGTTTCTCTTTTGCGAATGGGGGTCGAGCTGCGTTGCAAAGAGTTTTCATGAAAAGTGCTTTGTGATTATTGACGTTGTTGATCCTTTACTGGTTTTTCAACTTTATTTATTTATTTTTTTTTTAATGGCGGTACAGTGCCGTGATCATGTGGTATTACTGAGACTGGATTGGTTTCGCGAATTTTTGATCAATTTGTATCGAGGGGATTAAACATTTACTCATAAATTGCTTAATCAACAACGGAAAGACTTAATTGTTGCATGGAGAATACGAGAAAAATAAAAGAATAACAAGTATTCTTTGATTATTTAATGGCATAATCAACTTCTTGCTACATGATAGTACATTTTATAACTTAATATACAACTTTTAAATCATCTCTACTTTGTTTTTAAAGGGATAATTTATTCAAATTATCGTAAATTACAGATAAAGAAATACGCGTCCTAACGACAAAGTAACCACATCAACTGACATTTTTCCGACACATAAAAGTCTAATGATTCATTTATACTCGCAGTATAAATCCTTATTGAGCCTCGAAGTTTAATTAAATAATTAGATTTATGAGTTTTATTAAAAGCTCAATGTTCGGCGCCACAGCGTTGACCATTCCATCCTTAAATGAGAATGGATGACATTCGCAGTCAGAGTTGTTTAATAAAGTTTCCAATATTTGTATATATCCAATGCAAGAAAAGTTAGAAACTGGAATTATGTCAATAATGCTAAAATTAAAAGTTACAAGTGTTTCAAAATATCATATTTTGCAATTAAAATACGATGACCTAATTGTGATTGTAATTGTGAAAATTAATTAGAATAAAATTACTCGCTCTAAAACAATGTTTATTATTTAATAATTTTAATTAACAAAGGAAAATATGTACTCAATTATATGAATTCTCATTGAAAATTTTATCTAATAATAAAATATTAAAATATTTAAACTCCATTAACATATAAATTATACATATAACAGACACACATTTCCCAACAGAAAGAATATAATTCTTCATTTACAATGTACGAATTCACTCAATGCTCACAATGGTCTCATCTCATTAAACTTTCGCGCGCATGTAATTTCCCATCTACGGAAATAAAAACAAAAAAGAGTCGCGACCTGATTCTACTTATCGCGCCATTTGTTCCAATTTTTCATGTAGAGTGGGTACTAACTAGAATGCCGTCGCGGGGATGTGACAGGATGAAAATTCATTTTTTTTGTCGTTCATTGCCTGCAAATGATATATCAATTTAAAGCGAAATAAAGGAAAAGTGAAAATTACCGAGGAAACGAGAAAAAAAATTGATGAATATAGTATATATGTATTTTCTTTTTGAACGTTGAATTTAACAATGCGAATGGTCTTTTAATAACCTACTGAAGCTACTGTACATTTTAAAGTATAATAAAAGCGAAAAATTAAAGTAAAAAAATATAGAAACTCATATTGCCCCATTTAATTTATTATAGAGCAATTTATGACGATAATATTCTACTATTATATAATGAAGAGAAAAGCTTTGATGCAGTTTATATAACATTTTAGTTTCAAACTCCCCGACAACTATTAAATTTCAGAATATTTTAGACAATTCAGATCCCATAACTTAATAATTCAAATTCTTCATTGGGAATTAGGTACTTAATATTCAAAATCCAGAAATTATGGCATTCGAAATTCATCAAGTTCTCAATTAAATATCTTAATAGCCCTTATTTACGCAGACGACTTTTCCAAACTTTTTATGTCCATTACTGTTTGCTGGCGTCATTATCTCGCGGAAGAAAAATATCCGAGAGTTGAACAAACTCCGCAAACAAGAGAGGATCAGAGAGAAAAAGAGAGAGAGGCGACTTGACGAAACCAAAGAGCCGGGCAAACGCACACTTCCGATTCATTCTCGGAGCTCGTTTTCCATTCGCATACAGGAGAGTGTGTCCCTATGTCACTGCAACTAATATAAACGCTGTCATAGACGTCGTACGATATTGACGGGTGGTAGCAGCACACAAGTATTGAGGTAAACTCTGAAAGTATTGGTTTTACATTCCATTCATTGTAAATCAACAATTTTTCCAACTTTTTATAATTGCGCTAATTTTCAAATCAATTACAAAACCATCTCAGATACTGTCGTCGTATATGCGTAAGACGCGACATGTCTATGCCGAACATGCTGCCGCGGTACCTCGACTACGAAAAAGCGATAATGAAAACGAATGTCGGAGAGTTGGCGCAAAGCAAACGAGCGAAGAGTCAAACTGTTTGTCGAGGGCGGGCGCATAGTGAAAAAAGAGAAACGGGATAGGAAGGAAGACGCGGCGCCAGGCATATAACGACTACGGCGACAAAGGAGAGAGAGAGAGAGAGAGAGAGAGAGCCGAGGAGAGCACAAAAAACGGGGCGAATTTCTGTCTGCCGAGGACAAATTACGGGGAGAGAGGGCGGGCCCCTGCCGAAGAGAGGTGGGAAGGGCATAAAGAACTGCTGCAAAAGCACGGCTGAATAAGCTGTTTGCACGATAAGCTTGAAAGATTCCTTTATCTTACGGCCGAGCGGAGCTGCGAGAGCGCGGGGCTTTTATTAGCAGTTACGGGAAATCGCATTAAGCATAATTAGCTGAGATGCCGCTCGTTGATGGTTGAGTCGACTGCTGAGATAAAGGTACGCAAAGGTTTGTTTGGTAATTGGCTTATGGGCTTTCCCGTAAAAATAATCAATCAATTTTAGTCACAGTAAGTATTTATAAAATAATAACTGTTCATTTAAGATTCTGTAATGATGGCAATTGAATGAAATGGCATATTATTTTCCGTTTTCAAGGATATTACAGTATTTATGCACAGCCTGAAAACTTATCATATTACTGCAAATCTAATTGTGTAAAATTACATTCACGAAAGTGCATTGATTTCCTTTAAATGCACGCGACAATCTTAAAGAAACTTGAATGAAATAAAGACCACCTATGTGCATATATATGTCCGCTTTCATTTTTCAGATATTTGCAGTATATTTATCCAGAATAATACGATAATTCCAAACCCTGAAAACAATTTCACTATCTCTTAAACGATCTCCAAAAAAGTCAAACTTACCTCGACACTCGGTACTGCGAAACTCGTCCATGGCTTGGCAGTGTAACGTTGCTGTCCGACTTCCTCCAGGTGACAGAGTTGCGGGCGTCGGGTACAAAGGCTCGACCAATGTAGGCCTCACAGAAGAGTCGCGCGGTACCACCAAGTGGTACCAGCTGCGAAGATGGCCTGTACGTGGGTAGCGGCCGGCCACGATAGCCTCTTGAATCCTCGCCTGGAAAGCAAACCGAGAGAAGACCTTAATAATGATTAAATATAGTACGAAGTGACATTTCGAAGATTGGCTTACTGGAGTGAAAAGAGATTTCATTTAATTGAAATGCAAAGTGAGGTAATTTGAATAGGGATTCATAAAACAATGTGCATAATGAATTTGAATAGAAGAAGGGATGATAGAGATTTAACTTCTGTAAAATCATTATAAAAGAAGCAACTTTTTTGCAAAAGAGTTTCTTAAATTTGGGGGAAATAGTTAATGTTTTACTGGTCCGTAAACTTTTTCACGTTTAAGACTGAAAGCAAAAAGAGTTTCCAACTACTGTTATAATCTTTTGAACGTATAATTCATAATTTAACTCATAACGTTGTTACGATATACCTTTTAAATATTCCACTGCACTTCATTATAGAAAAAAAAAACTCAAATATCTCTGTTGAAAGTGCTTTTTGGAATTTAATATCAAAAAGAGCACGCGCATTCGGTATTCAAAATAATCAAAATTATCGGTCTTGTTAAAAGTATCAGCTGACAAAGAAGATTTCAGTGCTGAAATTCCGATCACGAAATCCAATCGCTATGTCTTCTTTCAGTTAGTTAGAGAAGGCAAAATTTAATCTTATTAAATGTTTTATTAGTTGACGTACGAATCTATTATTACATCGGCGAGCTTTAAATAAACTATCCTTTGTAATTTAATTTAAATTTCAATCGAAAGCAGTTAATGTAATTAACTTAATCTAATCGATCTTCTTAATTGACCATCTCACAAACACTTTTTATATGCAAATTGATCAGGACTATATGAAGTAAAAAATGTTAATAAGTTTTGTTTTACTTTAATAGCCATATTTAAATTTAATCAGCATGTTATTATGCTTGTCAAATTAATAGGTACAATGTTGCTTACTTTAACCATTGTCTGTTAAATTAATTTACTTCCTTTTTTACCATATGTGTATATTAAAAATCTCTTTAAAATCATTAAGAGAACACATGCTCACTTAAAAGCTAAAATAAAAAAAAAAAACTAATAAAATAACCATCGAACTTCCAAATATAGTCAAAGACTCCGCTTACCTCTCAAGCTCAAATTTTACCACAATTAGAAGGCAACCCGGACGCTAATGCATTTTTACGTCTTCATGCATTTCGCGCGGCACGACTTTTCATTAAGTATGCGGGTAAGCGACGACAACTAAGAGACAGCCGGGAACACGTTACAATGCCATGCGGAGGAAGTTGCACGGATGACTGCAAGAACGTACAGACAGACGTTGCGATATTTACCGTGGGTGCGATTTTGCTTTCTACGGGAGATTGACGGGAGAAGGGAGAGTAGTGAACTGGTTGGAATTGGTGGAATGATTTTGGAAGAGTGATTGGGTTGAGGTTATAAAGTGAGTGGTAATAAGGAAGTGAATTGGATTAACTAGATTTTGTGGAATATTTATTTCGTTTAGTGAATTTCGTTTTTTAGGTGTATTAGGAACTGTATAGTTATGAATATAGGTATGAGTTGCGACGTTTGCGGGTTACGAAAATTAATGTGTACCGAGTAAATTAACTATAATTGGAATATTTAAAACTATTATTTAATTTAATAAATAATATTTTAGAATGGCCCGCAAATATATCTATGATTTTCGATACTTTTTTGTACTACCAATGATGATAAAATTAATTAAATCAAAATACGAATATATCCCGCAGCGATATTTTGACATTAAGTTAAACATCAACTATCCTGATGACTTCAGTTATTAGTTCAAAGCATATATGTGAAATTTATTTCTACAAATATATTCATCGATTATTGCACGACTGCCAGCTTACTTTCTTTAATTAACTTATTACTAATAGATGACTTAATTTTAATATCCTCACAGTTTCTAATTTCAAAAGATCATAATCCTACCACTATTTCACAGAACTATAAACAGAACTAAACTTCCCAATCCCTACCCACATCGTCTTACTCATAAATCAGTATCTCCAATCTTCCACGGAAGCTTCTTTCCATCAAACCCAGCAACCCAATCGATCTAAGCCCCATAAGCGTCATCGGCAAAAGAACAATGACAGTAGAAATAACCCCGCACAGAGTGCCGGAAAGCAATGCCACCTCTAGCACTCGCGATAAATGCTTTCTCTCCCTCTCTCTCTCGCGCGCGCGCGCATGGAAGAGAGAAAGTCAAAAGATAGCACGCGAGCGAGCGGGGGTGGCAAGAAAGTTAAGCTCGCGCGTTCGCGAGCTCGCACACACACACACGCGAGCCGAGAAACAAAGATAACGGGATACGTACGCTCTTGCGCATCGTAGGCAGAACGCGCCGCTCGAAATAGGAAGTTGGGGATTTGCACAGGGAGGCAGTACTGCAAGCAACGTAAATACATACGAGAGAAAGAGAGAGAGAGAGAGTGAGATAGAGTATGAGATATGGTGGGCAAAATGACAGAGGTGGAGAAGAGAGAGAGAGAGAGAGAGAGAATAGGTAAAATACGCTTTCCTGATATTCGATGCCAGTTCGTGTCAGCGTGTTCGCTTATAAACTTTAGCGTTTACTGTATTGTGCGAAAGCGCGCGCCAAAAGCACCGCAAACCACGGCAGGCTATGTCGCGGGCGCGAGCGCAGAGCGGCCTCGTAAACTAAGCATGTTCATGGAATCTCTTTCTCTGGACCGTGCTATTATTTTCTTTTTTGCCATTTGCAGTGTCTCACTGTCTTTATTCCTGTCTATTTTTGTTTTTTTTTTTCTGCCAGGTTGGATTTACGTACTTAGCTCTGGATTCTACGTGACGAGATTGCGCGAGTATTGCTTGTTCCTTTGTTTCTTTTGCTCGGGGAAAAATATTCTGCTGTTTTGGCATATTGATTATTGAACCTTTCAGTGTCTTTACCCGGGGATGATGTAGTACTGGTTGATTAATTTTTTAACTTGATATGTCTAAAATATGAAATACTATTTTTTTTGAGAATACGCGATTTTACATCTCAAAAATGTATTTGATAACATTAATGCAATCATTTGTTTGCATTAAAATAGGTTTCTAAAACTAAAAATTCCAGCATATTCTTTGAAATCAGAAGAATTTTTTTCAATTTTTTGTTGTGAAGGTTGCTAAGCTTGCTTTAAAGAAAATAATTATTTAAATTACCTATTTTTATGTGTCAGTTAAAATTATAAACCTTCATTTGCATGAAATAGCTTACGTTGGACGTAAGGACTGCCTTACTTTGTTCAAAAAACCTTTTGTAAACTTGAAAATAAAATCTTGCAAAATACATTCCGGGCAATATTATTACTTTCGATAGACTACACTTTGATAGTCAGTTTCTCGTTTTTTCTTTTAAAGCTCACGAAAGAGCCGTATTTCAAAGGCAAAATAACAGCACTCCTAAGGCATATCATATTATTACAATGCAGCGAGATTGCGTTTTAAACTTCCCTGCATATCCATGGCAAAAGCAACATTTCAGCTGGAAACCCGAGGATAAAACACTGAACGAGCAGAACTCCCAGAAAGCTCGCCGGATACCAGACGTCGCGCACTCGTAACCACACGTAGTCACTCAGCGGAGCTGTCACATTCGTTTCATCAGATATACCAGCGAGCGCAAGCGCAGGCCGGGGCTTTTTGAAATACTGCGCGGCCACTCGTTCTAATTGCGGATTTAATCCGTCTCGCTGGTTGCGGTTAATTAGATCGAGACCGGCTACGCCTTGATTTCATTGTGAGGAGAATTTTAAAAATCAAGAGCATGATTACTCGCTGAAACTCGACGCTTTGAATGCCGGGCTTTCAATGAAGTTTAGATATACGCAGGCGCTAAAAATAAAAATCAATAAGCGACTATTTCCAGAGCTATTGTTTTATACAGCAGCGATAACTGGCACAATGTTCATTGGAAAAATCTTCAAAAATAAACCCATCATCCAACAACATTTCCACTCTATAATTATTCATCAACCTCGAACGGGCTTCAACCCATTTCCGCCGATCTCTAAAAGCGGTGCTAACGTCTCGGTTGATTAAAAACAGCGCGTCGGCATTGTATTGGCAATCGCGACAATAACAAGCACCGCTCTATATCCGTCGTGTTAGAACGAAACGCCGACTAATCAATCACCGGATCGGATCGATCTATCCGTCGATCACTACTCCAAGCTCAACGTCTGTTACAACGTCTCGCAAACGCAGCCCACATCGCCTTTCTTTTTCTCCACTCACAAGCGTGCAGCTACGATGATAAGCACTCGATCCTTTCTCTCTCTGTCTCTTCGCTATCCACTTGAGCGATCGCGCGCACCCACGCAGCCGCGACTTGAATAAGACGATTTATCATTGCGAGGTAATTTTACGGCGCCGAGGAGGGACGCTATATAGCGCTGATTTTCCGCGACAAATTCAGACCGCGATAATTGCGAGTAGCGAGCGGAAATTCCGGCGAGGTTAGTTACGGCCCGGAGACGTTACAGCTGAGTTTTGGCGCGCGCGTGGTCTCATCTACCTTGCTTTTCCTGTCTCGCCTTGCGGCGAACCGAAGCGCCCAAGGTTTTGCGCGCTGTTGGGAGAGCTGCATGCGATGCCGGGGTTAAGGGGGATCTGGCGAGCGAGCGAGCTTCGAAAATAGCGATTTATTCGCGTGGTTGGGTGGGTGGTATTTTGGAGGACTGTGGATGGGTTTCTTTTGCGGGTTTATTATGAACGGGTGGAGGAGAATGTGTAGAGTGGTCGAATTGCTTGAGGAATTGTGTGAGGTATTGGTGAAGGATTTTGGGTGGTTGTAGCGGGCAGTGGTAATGTGATGTGATTGGTTCTTTTTAGTTTTGTTTAAAAAGATTGGCGAATTTCGGATAGTACGAATGGGTTTGTATAAGTATAGATAATTATATTTAATAGATTGCTAGTATGAAATTATATTTATTGCCTTAAAAATGGAAAAATGATAAGAAAAATTATTTTAGACTTTCAGGTTCGGTATATGCATTGCCATTTATTCTCGCGACATTTATTCATTTCCCACTTTTTCTTCCTAGATACTTCTTCATCTAAGATGCTTTATGTCATGAATATTTTCTTATCTTGACCTGGACACCTTCTTATTTAATGGCCAACATTTCTTACAAATTTTCAAAATATTAAAATGAAATATTTTATGGTTATTAAATGATCATGAAGCAAAATCATTCAGTAACAATAATTTACTTTAGAAGCTTGTATTTTAAATTATTATTGTAGAATTTTAATAGAACCTTCGAATGTTCTTACTTAATAATTTTTCTTACGCGCATCTAATATTAAATGCCAAATACAATACTTTTTTTTATAACCATTTGATTATTAGAAAATAAATTGTAAAATAGATTATACAATAATTTTATGAAAATTTAATTGGAATTTATATCATTACCTGAGTTAAGATATTTGTTGCGTTACATAACTTTATTAAGTGTCACGATATACATTTTACGGTATAAAGGCGAAATTACTGTTCCTGATTAATTTCAATTAAAATTAACTTTCAATGAGATTGTAACATAACTACCTTAACAACATACCGGCGCAGTTAGGGAGCCTACGACCGATAAAATTTGCTCTCATGGAGATAGAAAGGAGGCACAAAGGAAACACTTTTAACGCATGAGACAATGATGTGAAATTGCTCTAAAATCTTAAAACTTAGTTTTATTCAAAATTATAAAAATTACTGAAATTCTTGAATAATTAAATAATAAAATTATTGATCAACTTTTATTCCATTATTAATAAAAAATCAATAAAAATAAAAAAATTGATAAATAAAAATAATCAAAAAAATGACACTGCTCCTACTGCCAATTAGGCATTTTTTCCAAGACTTTACGACCGACAGAAAAGCCAAGAACGTGCTCTAGTAAAAGCAAAAGGTAAAAAAACGAGCCAGCTCTAGCGAGAAAGACAACAATAAAATTTCAATCGTTTTTCGCGCGCGCCTTCTGCAAAGAGGCATCTTACGATCGTCCCGATAAAGCGCGCTCGGCCATTTTACGAGACGGCGCGAAAAAGTAAAAAAAAGGAAGGACCGGCGAAGAGCAGCCGGAATGAAGAGGGAATCGAAGGAGGCGAAATAAAATGTAGACGACGAGGCGGCGCAAAACCTCGCGGGGACTTGGCGATAAAACCGGAGCTTGATGCAAAAAACGATAAATCAGCGGATAATAATGGCTCAGCCATGCGCTCTCTCTCTCTTTCTCTCTCTCGCTCTCTGTCTTTCTCTTCCTCTCTCTTTTCCACGAAGCGGAAAAAGAGTTTCAACCGCGCGCGACGGATGACTGTTTTACGGTTTAGGGAAAACTTTGGTTATTCCTCTTTGTTTTCTTCGCTCTCGAGAAATAGTTGCACTCTGGCGCGCGAAAAACAGCGGCTGGAAGAAGCGAAGAATAGGGGAGAAGTTTTGGATTAACTGTAAAGGACTTTTTATTGCCGAGCCAGACATCCGCTCTCAGTACCGAGTTGGACGCGCGTTTTTCTTTATCTACGCGAAGCAGGAGAAGGATTTTCACGAAATATTGTCCGGGGAATCGGTGTTTTAAAAGGCGAATTTTCGGCTAGTTGGACAAGCCTCCAACTAGTGCAAAGACTTTAATTTATAATAAACCCTGGAAGACTGTAGTTTTTTCAAGTTTTATTTAGATTTGATGCATTGTATTTCATTAGGCAAAGAACAATTACTTTTGATATGTATAAACTTTCCCGTGAAAATGATTTTATTTAATAGCCATTTTATAGCCAGTTAATAGTTTATGACATAGACAATGTCCAAAACTGGGCATTTCTTAGTCTCGAATAGTGAAATTTTTATCGGGGAACGGTTGAATTGTCCCTAAAAATTTTGCGTTAGGATCATTCAATGCAATAAATTAAACAGATTTTATCGATACAAAGTAAATATTAAAACTTGTAAACAAAAGATGGATCGATACATTTTATTTGAAATATTTGTGGTTGATACGAGGATAAATCAATAAGTTTTTGAGTTTATGATAGAATGACATGCAAAAGAAATATTTGTAACATGAGATTGACAACAGTAAATAGATTCTCGGGTTCGTTTATTGATCACAAATGCATTATGGATTTTACTCTTAAATTAATACATTTTCAATAGATCAATACGATAAACATTGTTAGGCTTTTTTAAACGTTCCAAAGTAAAAATTTAATTAGTTCTATGTACCATATGGCTTTAACAGTTATTTAAGTATTTTCTATCTACGGAATTACCGATGGAGTTTGTTATATATTGTGATAATTATACTGTTGAACTTTGATTGAAATACTATTATTTGATTATTTTATAAATGCTATATTAGGATTTCAGTGTTGTCAAATTAATTTATAGTAAATCTGTCAAATCATATTGTTACTTCAAATGCACAACGTATGAATTTCGTAATAAATGAAGTTACATTGATAAAAATAGATTAATTTTACTTAAAACCTATTTTGAACACAATTTACTTCCCGATATTACAAATTTGTTGAAATCATCTAAAAATTGATTGAGCTTTTCGCATGATAGATTGTAAAAAAATAATAAATATATTTAATAAAACATAACGTAAAAAGAACAAAGTAAAAATTATCTTTGAATTCAGACATAGAAATATTCATTTTCTTCAGTATTTATCCCCTCAAATTATCGCTGATATCTGCAAGCAAACATTCATCAAACCGCGCACAAAAGGAAAAATTGCAAACATCAGCTGCACGCCGAGTACCGTTGCAAATGCAAAAAGCCAGCTCGTCACTCGAATCCACCATTACGCCGCACGCGCGCTTCTATTTATGAAAACTGCCACGCGCAACTGAGATACTTTTGTAATATTCCTCCCCCATCGGAAAGAACTGCAATATAAGTTCCGACGCTCAATCTGAATGGAAGTACGAGAAAGTATTCTTATAAAAAAGAGGGGGGAGTGGAAAAGGAGAAACTCGGCGAGCCACGCCCTGAATAGGAATCGGTTCAAAAATCAAGTTTGCGGATTTTCGCTCGGAGTTTGTTACCGACGCGTGCCGCGACAATTGAAAAGCCAGCGCCTCCTCTCATTCTCCGCGCCACGTAGACCGAAAACGTGAGGGCGGCCTCCGAACTTTAATTACCGATTCGATCGCTGAGATCTCTTAATTGCTTTGGAAAAATCGAGGTGGGAGTGGCAGGAAAGTTTCGGCCACCTTTTTCGTGTTTGGGGTTTGAGTATTAGAGAAATAGCTGGGGTGAGATTGTTGAGGTTGAGTGATTTTCTTTTGGCGTTTAACGTGTCGAGCGGTGAGTATTGAATTGACTTTAAGTAGTGTAGAATATGTAAGAAATAAACAGAGCATGTTAAATTTTTACGTAAAATTGTTCTATGTGATGATTTTTTGAGCTTGATCTCTTGGATTTAAGGTCAGATTGTTTCGCTGTCTCAAGATGACCCGATTTTTTAATCTCAACAGAAATATTCTTTTTAATGCTGTTCCCTAGTTAATAGTAATGCTGATTGGCACTTACGTTTATTTAGCGAAAGATACAAACATGAAAATAACAGGTGCATGACCTATTTTCATTTTTGATATCAGAATGTCCTGACATCCTTTCTTAAGTAAAACGAATTAAACTCATGTTTCTATTAACAATAAAAGTTAAATAGTCGTTCAGACACTGTGTAATTAAATTTGATTTTTATTGCACTTTGCGCAAGTGTACACGAAGAAAAGTGCATCCATAAAAAATATCTATGACATAATAATTTTTACTGGATATCAGGTTAATCTTTACATTTCTCCCATAAATAGAAGCTGATTTTTACAGCTGCTCTTAATCTTCTATTAATGTAGATCATGTCGCTACATTAAAACCAGAAATCTCATGTAATACACCCTTTAACATTTAAAATACAGCAAAGATCCAGCAGCAAAGACAAGACCCATCCAGCGGAAGAAAAATCAGCGCTCTCTCAAGAAGACAACTATAGCTTCGCGAAAGGGTACCTAGCCTGCTGTATTGAGAAAATTCGCTCACGCGGACGCAGGTGTCGAGGTGCATCGAAGCCACTCGAAATCAGCGACAGCCGAAAAAGAAGAAGCCGAACGACGCGCCGCGGCAAGAAAAACGTAGCCAAGCGAAGGAGAGGCGGAGGCTGACGTGGAAAGGTGCGAGATTACGGAAAATGGATCACCGCAGTCTCCTTCCTTAACGTGTATAAGGTACAGGCGACCTGTCGCCTGCGGGGCTCTCCTTTTCTCTTCTCTCCTTCTACTTCTACTTGCCGGGAGAGTATTTAAAGAGACATTGAGGGAGTATTAGTGTTCTGAATACGTTGACTTAATTTCAGAGTGGAAATATTCAAATTAGTCATTAATATTTGAGTGTAGTTTTTTTTTGGAGCAAAGGATATTTCTTGAAATACTTCTTAAGATATTCACTACACACCTGTGATACTGGAATATAGAATACACTTTTTATATTATCGGAAAACTTCTATGGTATAATAGTTTAGGAATAAGGCTGTACTTTTTTATGCAGGTAGGATGTGGATTTTGTAAGGATTCTACTCGTTCTATTATTTTTTTCTTTAACGTAGAAGCAACATCAAATACAAATATCAATAAAAACAGGATTTTCAAGTAAATATGATTCATTTTATACTAGAATAATTCCTACATATAATATAATAAATGTAAATATACTGTTTTACGCAAATAATAACTAATTATAATTTATGATTAAACTTAGGTATAGGTTTGACATATTCATTATCATCAGTCGTCCGTTTTCTGTGATCATGGAGAGGCACTCTAATAGATTGGGAGATCATCGACATAAGCCAAACATTGAGAAGCAAGGAGCCCACAGATCCCCAGGCTGATTAATTTTAGCCCTTCGGGTACATATAGTACATGAGCTTTGGAAAACAAGTAATGGAAACATTATAATTTTATTATTTTTATATTTCCTGGCTTTTTTAAAGAGTACCTGATAAAAGTGTTCGTATTTATTATACATTGGAATTATTAAGGGCTTATTGTGAGATTTAATAATCATAATAATAATGTAAAATATATTAATTAAAAATTAATATAATTCATTAATTATATTATATTATTTAATAATAAATATTAAATAATGGCTAAACCAATATTTTAGTAAATGACAAATTACCATTAAGTTTAAAAATGATACTTTATTTGCAAAGCTACATTAAAATTTTATTAATCCTTTTCAACTGTATACATAAAAATAAATACATACAATTTTCATAAATGTCGTAAGAACCTGGCTCATATTAAAACACTTATCGTCAAGTTACTTCCCCAAAATTTATCAAATACAAGACCGCAGAAACAAGCAGCTTAAAAAACCGAATGAGTTTATTAAAGACAGTCTCCGCGAAACAGCAAACAAAAAACAAACTTGACATAAAAAATTTCAGAACCAAAATGGCAGGTTGCATCGCGTACCTCCCAAACTCACTTCCCAAGCAGCGTTTAATCGCAGCATTCAAGTACACCTCAACCCTCCGCAATAGCAAAGAAACGCGAGCGAGCAAAAACCGCGCTTCAAAAAAGCCCTCGAATATCCGGACACAAGCGGCGTATTAGCCCGTCGCCGGTGAAATTCGAGGTGCGCGTGTCCAGGGGCGGATTCCTCGGCACGGACACACAATGAGAGTCGCAGGGCGGCGCCTAGACCGCAACGAAAAAAAAGGACCGGTAAGTCGCTGCTTTTCACAGCTGAGCGCAAATTGCAAGTGACGTGCAATTTTGTGGTTTTCACTTTTGTTGGCCGCTCGCGCGCGGGAGAAGGAAGCACGGCGCGACACTCGGGCGCGAGACTGCATTTGCGCTGCTCGGCGGGGCGAAAATGAAATGGCTTTTTGCGAGCGAATTTAGCGCGGTTCGACAATCTGCTTGGTTTTTCGCTCGGTGTGGATGGGAGGTTTGATGAAAAGATTGCAGTGTTAAAAAGGATTATTGGATGATTAGTTGATTATTTGTATTTGAGATTATGCATTATAGCTTTTGGAAACGTTATTTTGAAAATTCATATTTTGTACGCAGATCTATAATAGCTCACCGTAATGATGGATTTATCAATTCAATTTAACTTGTATATAATTAACATGACAAGTAACTCAGTGATTGTATCAGAAACAATAATCATTCGCACACGAAATAAAATCGTTACAAACTAACAACACCAAACACACCTCGAACCTCAAATCTGCAATTTTCATCACAACACACAAACCTCGCAGCTCTGTCCATTCATCGAACGATAACTCTGCGAGTATTCCTCGAAGTCCTAAGCCCGCCACGTTGCTCAAACAATAAAACAAACAGGCAGCAATAGCGCAACCCTTTTTACACCTCTCGCGGCTGCCCTAGCTAGCAGCGTCTCTCAATTACTCGGCCGCCCAAGAAACAATGAGGCACGGAGGGCCCCTTTGTGCTGTTCGTCATCGCGTGAAATTCCGTGGGAGGAGAATCGCAATCTCTACCGGGAAGAGACTGCCAGGGCTTATCTCGCATCTGCACGTGTGCGCGCAGCTCTGAAAGCCGACGTGGCGCGTGTACGTGGAAATGAGAGGAGATAGCCGTGGTTAGAAAAGAAGGAGAGGGGGGGGAGGTGTGCAGAGGACGACGAGGAGGGTTATGATCTACGACGAGAGGTTCGTCTTCGCTGAAGGAGAGCGCCGAGTTGTAAATTTTAGAAGAGGGTATATAGAAATCGTCGAGGAAGCGCTTGTCGCTGGCTTGAAAAGGTGTAAATCTGGCGGAGGCTGCTGCAGTAAAAATAGCTGGGCTCGTTTGGCGTAAATCTTGTAATTGTATTTGGCTTTTGACGCGTCTACTGTTTTTTTCTGCGCGATTGAAAAGTTAAGTTTTGAAAAGTAAAGTGTTCGTTAGCTTATTTTAAAAGTTAATATTGAGTTAGATTTTTTGTCACATAGATACAACGTTTTTTACTTTTCATTTAAATTGTTTGTCACTTACATTTATAAATAGTTTATAAATGAGGAAAATAAGATAATAAATATCTAGCTCTTTTTAGACTTAACTAGTATAAAACATAAATACATTTTTAGAAAACGAAAATTTTATTTTACAAAAAAATCTTGTTTATCTTTTTCAAGCTTTTAAATATTTATCTTGAAAGTCTCTTGCGAACCGTTCATTCGTACGCCAACGATAAACTTCGGATTACCTTTGAATCTTTCATGCATCGTTTCATTCCTTGCAGTTCATCGATATGGAAATTTAATGAGAAGCGACATTAAAAATCCGATGATGTTACGTGATTAGTTTAATAACGACATATAAATAAATAAAATATCACTTTAACAATTATTAACAATATTTTTGTTAATTGTTTTTTACAGCATAGAATGTTTTTGTTTATTTTATTTACATTGTTTTTATTAAAATTATAAGATAAACTTGGAAAAAATATGTCAGAAATTTTTATTTTTTGGTTAAAATTATTTGTTTCACTACAATCAGTTTTTCCGAAAGTGCACGAATAAATTTTTTAATATTCTTTACAGAAAATCCAATATCTTTTTGAAAAATGGTTTTGCTGCTAACTTTACTGCGGCATTATTCATTTTAAAGTAGGTAAAAGTGAAAAATAAGAATATTAAAAAATACCAAAAACGAATACAGTTATAAATTTTTATCATAAAAAAGACATTTTAAATTAGTATGTCAAAATATAAAATAATCAAATTTTTTACGAAAAATTAAAATTTATAATAAACATCCGAACTGCAATAAATTACAAAGCCCCAAGATAAAAAAAAAACTATCTACCGGAAGCTCAAACTAGTACCGCGAAAGCATTAAAGTTCACCGGCTTGAATATCTCCGCTTAGGAAGAAGAGAACACAGGCTTGTCCTCGAAACAAGAAGAGCAAAGGAGGAGCATCGAATGAAAAAGAGATTGAGAATAGGTACGCGAGAGAAAATGAAAATAAAGCGGCGGCAGCGGAGTATGAAAACGGAAGCCAAGTTGGAGAGCACCGAAAAAAAAAAGTAGACAGAAAGAGAAGAGGCCGAGGGATAGAAAAAGGCAGGCAGGGAGCATTTCTAGAAGCGATTTACCGAGCGGCTCCCAAGCCGTGTCATCACGCGTGATACGACACGCTTGGCCACACGCTCGCGCTCTCGTAATGGGAATATGCCAGAGGAGAGGCGCCCATTGCAGTGTATAGAAGGAAGAGGTAAAGGGGAGATCGAGAGAAAAGGGAACAAAAGGAGTCAGGCACGGCCAGTGGCAAAAAAGGTGTATTACGTTCGGGCTGGAGGAGAGCGACGGAGAGAGGAGAAATAAAGAAAGGCACTTATGAGAAAGTAGGCGCGCACGCGCGAGTGGGAAAACAAAGAAAAGCTGGGGGGTGAGAGGAAGGTGGCAGGCAGTGTATTAAAGGACCAAGAGCTGTAGGTTTCTGAAAGAAACTTCGCCGCGAGTGTTGAAGCTTACAATTGTGCAGCTGCAGGGCGTTCGAGTTTGATTTCGCGGATCGCGCAGTGGAAAATTGTTCGAGCGGAATAAAGCTCGGAGAGAGAAATTTCAGGTTTTGGATTAACCTATTTTTGACAGTTGATAATAATGGTAATTTTTAATTTTTGTTAGTTAAGTAAAATACTTTGACATTTTTTAACCCACACTTTTTTAACATAATTATTAATATACTGACCATACTTTATTTGATTTTTTAGCTATACAACAAAAGTTTCAGTTTTTTTAGTTACATAAAAGTACAATTCAAAGAAACTTTAAAAATAAAATTAAAATATACTTTTTATTTTTCATAACAATTTTTATTTCTGAGGTATACTGAGGTGATATGTTTAGTTCTGAGTACGTGATTATACAGAAATGTGATAAATAAGGGTCAATTATTGGCTAAAATATATTAGTAGTGCCTAATTATATCAGAACCGTTGTGTGCTTTTCATATATAAATTCACGAGAAACACATAGACAGGTACACACCCATTTATCCAGTAACTCACCCTCTACCAATTCCAATCCCGATCCCAAAACCACCCAATCCATACACCCCCAACTCAAAATTCAAAATTCCAGCTCAACGAAAACTCTTCCATAAATCGGCCTTAATTAACTCCATCTCCAAGCCTATCCTCGGCAACGATAATTTCCATCGAAATCCATGGACACAGTCCGCGCTCTTCGAGACTCTCGACGCTTAATCTCTTCCAGCGACTTGCCTCCTCGAGACTAAAACACAGAGCCGGAGTCACTGTATAACCGCACGACTCTCCGTGCTGCAAGAAGACGTGGTCCCGTGAGCGCGCGCGCAAAGCCGCACACCCCGGCGTGCTAGAGCTGGAAGCTCGGGAGAATTGACCACGGCAGGAGGAAGAGCAGCAGCAGCCAGGGCTCCCTGCGTCAAGGGACACGATAACGCCTTTAATTGATTAACGTCCCGCGGGATGTCCTTACGGATGCTGTGCACAACACCTGATGGGGGTTGAGAGAGCTGGAGGTATAGTAGCTTGGCTAATTGAATCACGAATCCGGCAGGCTAATCGCCGAATTTACGGCGAGGCTGTTTGGCTTTTAGCGTTCTTGCAGCGCTTGGGACGCCTTTGCGGCTGACTTGTTTGCGCTGGGAGATTGCTTGGATGCTCATGGGGAGCGATTGGTTTTTTATTTGTTTTTTTGGACGTTGTCTGTAGTTAAAGAGCGTTTTAAACTAATGATTGATTACTTGCTTTGTAAATTGATATTTTTTTCTCAAGCTTACCTAATGAAATGTTCAGTAAGTATTTGTTTTAGCCAAAATAATGTATACCATATCGCTGAAATTGATATTTACGCATCGCATTCGCATTTTCGTTGTATCGAACTTATCGGAAAGTACTTAAAAAAGTTACCTGAGATTGTGTAAGGCTGCCGCGTGATTACGAAAGTCTCGATCGATACTTCAAAAGTGTATATTAAAGTTTGAATTGTCTAGCTGTTACCGCTAATAGAACTTGGCTAACTTTTTTCACCGCCACGGCGGCAGCACTCAAAACTAATCCAACCTAAACTCGAAATCAAAACTCAAACTTTAAATCTGTACGCGCCAACGAAGGATTTTCGTCGTTAAGGCAATAAGAGGATTGCATAAAGCGTGAACTTTATACTCCCTGTGTCTATAAATGGCAAAAAATATGTATGTTAACGCTGCGAGTTAAACTTTGCTGGCGCATAAAATTCGACAAGATATTTTTAGGAATGTACACGAGGAGGATTGGCACTCATCCAATGAACAATTCTACATTTTTTTCTTTAACCCGCTAAGACCGAATAAGTCCTGGAAGACCCACTTAATTTAAAGTTTATTCTCCTTTCTTTTAGAAGTAATTAAAAGTGATTTTCAATATAAAAACTTGTATTTTGGAATTATGCTGTTAAACATTTTTCTTTCATCAAAAAAAAAATTCGAGTAACAAATCTTTTTTAATTCCGTTAATTGGATTTTGTGATGATCGATACTAAGAATTTATGGCTTTTTAAGTTTATTTAAAAATTACTAAAAAATTATTTTAAGCCACTTTTAAACTCATAGTTTCCAGTTTTTTGAACGGAAAAACCTATGGAAATTCTTAATTTGGATTATTTTAAAGTAAACTGCGGAAAAATATAGCCACTTTTTTTCAATAAGAGGACTTCGGCTTCAAGAGATCAACGCATAAAAGTGTACCTTCTCCGTGTCAAAAAAGCCGTCAGGATAAGAAAATGCACCTTAAAAATTGAAATTTCTTCGCAGTCCATATCAAGGTGGTAAGGGTGCTAAAAGGGGTCGATTTCTAGGTGGGCCAAACGTATCGTAAATCGAGCAATGAGTGCTTCCTTCCTCCAGCGCTGCTGCCGCTGCGCTCTTCCGCTCCATTACCTCTGGCCATGTTTCACCCGCTCGATCCTTTGCTACACTATTTCTTCGATTCTGTACGACCGCTGTAACCCCGCTGTGGTCTATTGCGTCGTAGGAGCAGCGCGCGGCTTGTTCTAAATGAATAATTGATATTTCACCGTATTATTGAATACGGTAAGCGCGGAATTAAATTATGGCTTGAAAAAAAAGAAGCCGGCGCCTTAGCATTAGCATGCGCTTCGAATTTCCATAATTATGATGGGGCCGAGGGTAATCTGCATTGGAAAACGTCGCAAAATGCCAATTTATACTTGAGAGAAAAAAAGCAATGTTAAAACGCACTTACAGTACAGCCGTGTACGTAACGATATTCACGAAAGTCTTTACCCCACGGTACGTTAAATTTCCCGAACGTTACCGAACTACAACAATTTCGATTGCCCGCTAAATCCGAGTAGCTCGCCGTTTCATCTTCTCCGAGAGCAAACGAATCAAAGCCAGCATAATTTCACCTATACAGAGTTTAACTTCTCTCTCGGGCCGAACTCTCTGGGCCAGAACCACCCATCCCTTTCCGGTGCAAAGTTGAGCCCTCTCTAAGGTAAACGCAAAGTGTGTTCCATCAGCGAGGGCAGGGGTGAGTAAGAAAAGTGGAGAGGGGTATGGCCTCGTGGACCTCGAGCCAAATTGCTTTTAATGAAAATGTGCGATTACTTTTTAGGGAAGGTAGGCGAGCTATGTTGTAAGAAGAGACGCGAAGTAATGATTGTCATGTGTGGGTTTGGATTAAAAGAGTGCTATAATTAAGGGTGTTTTTCTGCTGGAGCTTTAAGAGGAACAGAGTTTCTTGTTTCTCGTTTTGTGATATGGCGCGGGGATTGAAAAATCGTGCAGTTCATTCTCTGATATTTTCTGCACTTGCCTGGGTTGTGCTTATCTCTCCCTTTCGCGCGCCGCGAGGTCTACAAACGTAACTTTTCTTTCTTTTGATGAGAGTGGATGTATTTTTACTTTTCGCTAGCCTTTGTTCTGAAAATTCTGGAAGTAAGGTACTACTATGCCAAAATGAAACTGGCTTTTGCTTTAGTATTGTAAAAATTGTTTATTTAAAGATTTATTAAACGTAATGGAAAAAATCTACTGTTTAATTACACAAATTTTTTAATTATAAAGGAAAGTGTAAAAAATGTTACTAAAATTACGAAACAGATAAAGTAACACAATTAATGTTTAATATTCCTTTCCTTTCTGATATATAAATGTAGTACTTTACCTTATCTTTCCCTCGCTCAAAAATAAATACTATGGGTATGATATCGGAAATATATTAGGAATTTATATTAAGAATGTATTGGAAAAATGTTAAATATACTATCTCAATATATACCTAATAGTCCAAATATAATACTAACTAGGAGAGTATCACATCTTCGGATCACAGATCTTGATGAAACTTTGGGATATGTTTTTGGGTACCAAAAAA